>VURO01017658.1:30604-42728 GCA_015108175.1 Pelvicachromis taeniatus
AAAATATACACACAACAAAAAAAAAAAAAAACAAAACCCACACACACACACACACACACACACACACACACACACACACACACACACACACACACACACACACACACACACACACACACACACACAGTGATGTTTATGTGTGTTGATACTATAAATGCACTGCTTTAATTGCCTCGTAAATAGCTTGACTTTTTATGAAGTAATACATTGCATGGCTACTCATCTACTCTGTCTTTGCTCTCCTCCTTTTTTTGTCTTTACTGTTTAAGATGTATTTGTAGTGGAGGAAGTCTACCTTTCCTCTTTGTTCTTTAAAGTCACGTGAGCGTGAATTGTGTTAGTGAAAACACGCAAGCGTGTTTTGTTACATCTTTTATGGCTCGGATTGATCTTCTGAGTAATGTAGCAGTATAAAATTTTGTCAATCCAAGATCACGGGATCGGAATGCATTAAAGATTATTTCTGCGACTGATAAATAGTTTGAAGATACTTATTGAAACATATAATCTCAACATGGGAGTAGAGGCCTAATTACAACGTTTCAATCCTGCAAATGATGAAAACAATACAAATGAAAGACTTTTAAGAACACTTTTGTTAAACTATGTATCAAATCTGAGAATTTAATCATAATTTGCTCTCTTTTTGTCAAAACAATATAGATATTAATTTTCACACTCATTAGAAATGTGGATAAAAAGTCTGCCTTTACTCTGTTTTGTATGAAAAAATGTCTTTTCTGGGGAACAGGCCAAAAGGTCATTTCATCACTCCTTATTCTTAAGCTAAATAAATAGTTCCTTTGAAAAAAATCCCTACCGTGTTAAGGATCATTAAAGAAACACACATGCACAAATAATAAAATCATAGGATTAGAGTATGAAAATAAAAGATTACAGTGATGTTACATCTTTAAGCAGTGATAAAACTTTTAAAAAGAGTGTTAACAATATGAATACCAACAACATTATTTTAAAAAGTTGTATTTTTATACTGTTGAGAGGCCACTAGCCCTACATATTTATTCATTACGCTTCCATTTTAAAATACAAAATAACCAACTCGACATCATATTAATGCTAAGCTCGGCCTAGCTTCAAAGGAACTGTGAAGCCCATAATAAATTTCAAAATAAAATTCACCCTTCCACTCCAGAGTTAGTTTGCTTTAGTTTAATAAAGATGTAACGTGATGTCTCTGCGTTTGCAGTAAGTAGGTAATTTCTTTCTCGAGTCTCTAAGAGAAAAGTATCAATAACAGAAAGTGAAAGATTAAGACGCATAATTATATCTTCATAGTTCCTTGGGAAATCTAAAATGCAGAAAAATGGAGTGAGATGTCAAAGACCCCACAAAGAGTTTACTAGTGGGAATTATAAGAAGTTCAAACAAACTCTTTCTGAGTTGCTCTTCTCCAGCAGACTGAAACAGGCCTGGTATATTAACACTGTACAGTGGCGGTGAACCTAAGGAGTTGCTAATTACAGTGTTTCTCTTCACCGCAGACTAAATCGAGACTTGGTGGATAAGCTAACTCGATGCTACCGCTTAACCTTCATTTGACCCCCCTGCAGCCAGCGACAAAAGTTTCTCTGTATTTGTATGCAAATCTAAGGACCACCAGATTACCATGTATCCAAAACACTCGTGCAAGCAGCAGCCTTCCCTGAAATTAACTTCTAAGATTCCATCTTCTGTGCTAAAACAGCCACAACAACTATATCAGACTAAAAGTGTTGCATTTACACTACTTTTGTTTTTCCTGCTACTGAGATAAATCAGGGGAAGACTCCATCTGCAGACGCAAAAATTCAGGATCTCATCAATCTGAAAAGGGAATTTGGAAATTCCTCCACAAATAGTGACAAACTGTAGTTGGAGCAGGACAGAGATTTAAGTGCAAATTGATAAAGCAACCTTGGGTTTATATTGGAAATATACAGTCAGAATACAACCAGTTGCCAACTGAGTCAAGTCCTCTTTCACAGTAACATAGACCGGTTGCATTTACTGCTTGCAGACTGATTAATCACTCAGCAGTTATGTGCCAGTCTCTCTCAGAGCGATCGCCGTCAGTCTAAGCTGCAAGTCTAACAGGAAACAGAGACCGTTTGCTGTCAAAGTAAAAGCTGTGGTTTATTGCTGCAGCCGCCATGTTGGAAGGCAAATATTCTGTTTTCAGTTGTGTCAAACTTTTTATTTGGGGGAGTGTTTGCAGACCCTTTAGCATGACTGCAGCAATCTGCAAACCAGTGTTAATTTCATTGATCAATAATTTTCATCGTAAATGCTGATGCACTAGGACAAAAATAAGGATGAAATATATTGACACTTTTGTCAACGGATAAAAACGAAATGGAAATATTCAGGTTAGATAAGGTCCAATCAGAAGAAATGAAAACACAACAAAATGTCCAGACTTGGAAGAGAAGAGCAGACATTTGACATCAAGGAAAATGAGAAGATTATAATATTTAGTCAACTAAAGGCTATAACTAATTAATAAACTGAAAGAATTTAGACGTCCAAACTAAGACAAACTAAAACTAAAGGTAGTTTTACTCAAGAAACTAAAACAAAATAAATTTTAAAAAAGGCAAAATTTGCTGTCAAAAATCTGCAATTTCCTCATACATACATGTACAATGACAATAAAGGTCTATTCTACTCTATTCTAAAATGAACATTGCTGCCAGCGAGCAAAGCATTCCCAATGAGTGTTTCAGCACCACACACCTCTTTGCAGCTGATTTCACCTAGCAACTTCATTGTGGGAATACATACTTTTCCCTAGCGACCTGTGGTTACCAGGGAGTTATTGACCAGGCTCTAGCACTGTGTGAACAAGGGTCTGCTCGTCTGTCATTGGAGCATGCTGCGAACCAAAACTACAGAGAGAGGAGATTCCAGCTGGATTATCCTGAGAGTGTTTTAAAACATTTACTATAGTTACACGTTCTTAAAAAGCTCCAAACTCAGCGTCTCGATTTGTCTTCATAATGTATGGCTGTCAACGCTTCACAGCCCTCTGAAAAAGACACCAGAAAGGCTTGCCCTTAACGCTGGGGTTTTCTAAAAAAGAGGCATTAGTGCATGTTTGGGAATGAAGAATGTGTGTGTTTGTTTGCGCACAATGCCCCAGGCCTCCAGGTGTGCTCACCCATCTGCCATTTACATCCCTTCAGGTAGAACAGAGCAGAGTGAAGGAAGTCAAGATGTCCAAAGATCAAGTTACACTTCTCTCTCTCTGTTCCTCATCACTCACGCAAAAACATAACACACACATAACAGAGCGTGCAGGAGGTCCATGATCCATGAAATGGGGAGTAAGGGCTTGAGGCCAGAGTGATGGCTGTGGAGAGGAAGGGAGTGGCATGATTGATGAGAGAGATCAGGAAGTTATGCAGTTAGTGTTACAGGTAACCGCGGGGATGTGGGCGGAGATACGGCTGCGGCGTACAATGAGTTTATTAAATGACACAGAGGGAAACAAAAAGAGACGCTCACGCGGATGGTGAAAGGGGAAATGAGAGTAGAATATCAAGCAGTTTATGGAGTTTGCAGGCAGACGCTGGTGAGAACTGAAGTGAAGAGTGAAGGGTGGAGTGACAGAAACAGAGGAAGCACATGACTGGATGAGACCCAACTGTGGCCACGGTAGTTGAAGCTTCTCACGGAGGCATAAAACTCGAACGGATGGTAAACAGGACGGTAAAGCTGAGCATCGGTTTTATCTTTCACTGACGGACGCTGAGTTTGCATGAAAGTTTGATAGTTTCACATCTCACAAAGTTTAGATAACCAACTTGTAGCCTATTTAGAGACACAGATAGTGGAGATGATTTGATTTGGACTTTTCCCTTTGCATCAAAAGTTGTTTGTTTTTTTTAAAAAGAGGAGGTGGTTATGAAAAAAGAAATACACTAAAAAAATCAAAAGAGAATATTAGAAAATCAGTAAAGGAGATGAAAACCAATTAACAAAAGGAAGGTCGGGGTAGTGGAGGGGTTCCCCTATTAATGTGACCTTACTATAAACATTTAATTTTCCAAGACCGCAATTTCCTGTTTTCCCAGGCGATTAGAGTGAAGTGTAAGCCTGAGGGAGTCAGGCCACGGTCATGTTTCCTCCTGCGCTTTAAAGGGGCTGAAAGAAATAAGCTGGTGAAGGCCAAACTGCTCTGAGCTGTGCTGAGCCAAAATTTAAATATGTCTGTGCTGATGAGTTCATCAGGGCCACATTGTTTCACTTATCTCCCTCCGTGGGTTTCTCAGTGTGCGTTTGTGTGTATTGCATAGCTGTTGTACGCAAATTGGCATCATGTCACATGAGTTATTTCCTGTATGTATCATTAAAGAATCTATAGCAGCAAATGTGTTATACCTGCTTGGAAATAATGGGGATGACCTGTGGGAGACCTGTGGGAGCATTACTGAGGACGGCGGATTAAACATGCTCTTCCATCAGCTGCTGATGTTGTCATGGTGATGTAACCTTTACTGAACTGACTCAAATCACTGTTGACATATATTTAGTAAATACCAAAAATGTTGATATTGAATGTATCAGTGTGACTTCTCCTTGCAGGAATTTATATTGTTCCAACAGAAATAAACCTGATGCTGTAGCACTGAGGTGCTCAAATCACATGATTGAGTTAGAATGAAGATTAGATTTGGTTTAATCTAACAAAGGTCCACTGTGATTCGAAAAACAATATTTTCATTTAACTGAAACCATATTTCTTCTCTATTTAGTACGTTTGTTGCAGATATGCAACCCCTGGATTGAAACCCAGTCACCGGTTGGATACAAACAGACTTGAAGAGGGAGTCCATGCCAAATATTTACTAAAAAAAAGACAAAGAAAGCAAATGTCAAGAGAGCCTGTGACATGTAGGCCAGTTTATATAAGCTGGAAGACTCAGGTGATGACCCTTGCTAATGACCCTTTCATGTCAGCCAATTGTCAGTGAGAGCAGGTCAAGACCACCTACATAACAGTGGCAGAGGTGACACAATAGTCATGCATTCTGTACACCAAGCCTTCACCTCAACCATCTCCTGAGAAGAAGGATGCAGTTCATAAATGTAATTTATTCAAAATTATGAACATATCTTTGAGCATTACGCATATTGACAGACTGCACCCAAACACCCCCGGCAGAGGGATTTAGTTGTATGGAAACAAAACTGTGGTGTGGCATAAAGGAAATAAGTCTTCTCTGTGTCACCTCGTTTGTGCTTGTTGCTGTCATTTTTCTGAACGCCGTGCACGCCAAAGTTAATGCCACAACCGCCAGCATGCTCTGCACGCTTTTCAGCTGGCGTGGCCAGGTTGAAAACACAAAGTGTTTGGTCTTTTTTTCATTTCAATGTTATATCAGCACATAGGGTTCAGATCACAACAACAACAACAACTTGAAAAGATACAGCTTTTTGGGGAAAATTGGGGAAAAAAAAAAAAAAAGCTCTTGTTTAGACTTCTTCTTTTCATATCTGAGCATTAAAGTTGAGTTTTTCAGAGTGGCGACACATGTTGTCCATGAGAAGACTGCAGTAAGTCTGTCGCCCCTCAAGCACCAGTATAAAGGGTTACAGGAATGAAATGACTACACAACTGGTGGACACCATGAGCAATCCAGTCATTATAAACCCAGATTCATGCACTCATTGATTTCAATGCTATTGCTCTCATAGATATTGCTAGTAGGTAGCCTCCAACAACTACTGTGCGTACACAGGGCTTAAAGTGGGCCAGAACAATCTAGAATGGCATTCTGGCACCTTTAGTTGACGAACATCTTAATCTGATTGGGAGGTTTATGCACGTTACTGCTGAATGAGTGATGTGTTCATGGTGCAAATGTAAATAAAGTTGGTTGTAGTAGGTCAGCATCTAGCTTTTGTTAAGTGCCAGGTAATTTCAAAGTCAAAAAATTTGCTTTTTTATCCTGTATCCCCCAACTGGTTACGGTAGATGGCTGCCCTTCCCTGAGCCTGATTCTTCTGGAGGTTTCTTTCTGTTAAATGGGAGTTTTTCCTTCCCACTGTCGCCAAGCGCTTGCTCAAAGGGGGTCATTTGATTGTTGGGGTTTTCCCCGTATTCTAGGGTCTTTATCTTATAATATAAAGCACCTTGAGCCACTTGCTGTTGGGACGCTATATCAATTGAATTGAATTCAGTATCTGATCTATACAGGATTTGTTGCTGAATCATATTTTGTGAAATGTCTTGCAAAACAAACTGAAGTATACTAATTAATTTTGTGTCATTCAAAGGTGGCATTAAAAGTGCTACTTACATTATACTTTCTGTGAGTTGGAAATGGCTCAAGCGCCCAAACAGCACCACCACTTTAACCCCAGTTATACAGCATGCTGAAAAGAAGTTATTATAGAGTGTTTCCACTTTCAAAGAATTGCACTAAAATAATTTTTAAATAGCTTTCAGCTACGTGATGCGAGTTTGAGATTCATCTTTTAGAGGTTCATTTTCATCTGTTTACTTTTGTCTTTACTCACAGTTTCCGTTTATGACCTCAGGCTTGGGCATGAACACTACTTGGTGAGGGTTAGGAAAAACTAATAGTTTGAGTATTAAAAAAAAAAACTCTTTTTCTTTCACTACTTTAAAAACAGTGCTAACCTAATGTTTGGAAGTTCACTTTTCTTAGTTGAGGTGAAGACACACAGCTCCCAACACCCACTAGAAGCCTGCTATACAATCTGTGTGACTTTCTGATCTTCTCTGATAAGAAATGATGATAACTGCTCACTGAGACTGCTAGTAGGTGCAGGAGGACCCTTGATGTCTGTGGTAGTGATAAGAACTGATAGGGACCCCTTAGTGCAAATGATAACCTCTAAGAAAGGTGACCTGCCAGCGGACCAAGTCAGCACAAACTCCCAGAGCATTATTTAAATTTTATATTTGATTCAAGTGGCTCCAAAATGACCAATAATGACAATCTAAATGAAGGGGGTGCATTAGACAGCTAGAATGTAATGGGACAGTGTAGCTATAGAAGCGCTGAGTATTTGAGTAAGTGCGTTTAGCTTAGCATTTATCTTTAATTAAAGAGAAAAAGTACATGTCAATAGGTTAATTTATTGAATCTAACATGCTACGAGAAAGTTTCAATAAACCAAAAGCGCTGAATGAGACATTACTCACCTTTTACTACAAGAAAACAAAGGGACTTGACAATAAACCGAGCTCTGAACCAGACATAATTGCCATTCTGACATAATGAATTTTCCCCTTTTCTTCTCCATTCACACAGAACTAAATGCATCTTCCACGTCTGTAGGCGACATCTGGCATCCAGAAAAGGCTCACACCTGATACTGTGGGATCGCAAGTAAACCAACCCACAAGATGAATCACCTCTGACTAAATGTAGAGTTCTTTTCTAGTTGTTTTTAACCCAACTAATGTGTCACTCCTCTCCTCTCTGAGGCTTTTCAGCAGCTACAATATGCTGTCAGGACGACATAATGAGACATCGGAAGAGGAAACTTTAGTCACTGCGTCTATCGGAGATGAGCCTCGATGAGTATTTTCTGATCCAATTTACAGTAATAACTCACCACTTGGTAAAGGCAGCAAATGATGGTACGCTATCTCTGTCTGGGTTTTAATATCAGCATTTCTTGCCTAGATAAAAGGACATTTGGAAGTCCTCAGAGACTCCCTTATCTGATCTGTGCCTTTATTGGAGTTTCTCTGCTACCTCCCTGCCTCGTTTTGCCCTCTTTATCTCTGTCATTTCATCTGCCTCCCTCTTTTCTCTCCTTCTCCATCTTTTCTTCTGCAGGGCTCGTGCTTCCTATCTCTGAAACGGCTTCTTTTATTTCTTGTCTCACTCTATTTGATGCGTTTGATCCATTTGTCTTTGTGTGGACTGTGTCTTGGTTTATTTCTGACTTTCGGGACCTGAGATTTCTCAGTCATGTTTTCTGGGCTCTACTCTGATTTCTACTTCTCCAAAGCAGAAATGAGAAAGAGAACAAAAAGGGAAAAGAGAAAAAGGGAAGACAAAGTGAAAGCAGAACTGTGAGGTTGCCTCGAAAGAGTGTGCCATGTTGCCCCCTTCACCTCCCTCTTCTCCCCTTCTGTCTCTCCCTTCGAGCTTTATCCCTCCTCCCACTTTTTTTTTTTTGCCTCCCTGGTGTTTATTGCCACTGGTGTGTATTTGTGTGCCTGTGCACGTGCACTATAGCTCCTTTGTGTGTGTGTGTGTGTGTGTGTGTGTGTGTGTGTGTGTGTGTGTGTGTGTGTGTGTGTGTGTGTGTGTCTGTGTGTGCGTGCGTGCGTGCGCGCGCGCGCGCGCATCCATGCACAAGGGAAAACCCTGAAAGTTGGCCCCCTGACAAGTGACCCCCTTCTTCTCCTAAACTCCCCGTAGCAGAAACCATCAAGAAAAGCAGACAGTGCTGCACACAAACAAAAAAAGGGAAAAAAGAAAAGGAGATGAAGAACCGAGTGGAGAAAGAGAGCAGGGAAGGAGGACAAGGCCAGCTGTAAGCAGCACAATGCGAACGAGAGCTTGGCAGAGGCTCAAAGCTGCTCCGTACGAGTGCCTCTAACTAACCCCCCGCCTGCACTCCCCCACCCTTCCCTGACAAATTAAAAGCGTTTGGTTCTGTAAAGCACGGGGTGAGAGGGAGGGAGGAAAGAGGAGGAGAAAAGAGAGGTGGAGGGAGACAAGGCAGAGGATGGGATAGGGAGAGAGGACATGGGAAGGATTAGGAATTAATGTGTTTCTGCACTGGCTTAATCCTAATGATTACACCAAAATAAATACAACTCGGGTCTACTTTTTTTTTTTTTTCTTAAGCTTTCTATTTGATGCTGGTGACAGATGCTGGGGGCAAAGGTGGTAAGAGCAAGCTTCCAATCAGAGTGGACCTGTTTTGTTTAGTTTATTTTTTTCCCCAAAATGATGTAACTGAAGAAATACAATGGAATAAGGGGAATGGATCGGAAAAGGAATAGAAGAGCAAATAAAAAAAATAGAAATGTGTGAGTGACATGAAGGATATAAAAACAGCAGGCATATTGAGAAACAGAGGTTTATGAGCCAAACCTATCCAGAGTTACACACACACACACACACACCTGCAAGAGTCACGCCAAGCTGCTCGCACAGGAGGAAGCCTCGAGTTAAATGAACCGCAGATGAACCCAACCCCAACCTTGCATTCAAGTTGAGAACACCCCGTCCATCTTCCAACTCCTAACCATAAAACACAAAAACACAGCGTTTTCAGAGAGGAAGGCATTGGTCTTCCTAATGGCATTCCACATTTGGAGCTCGTCCTTCGCTGTCAATACTTACACATCCGTCAAAAAACACATGTGCGTCCATCTGCGGGACATCTTTCTGAATCTTTAGCTGCACTTTCACTGTCCCACAGCAGCAGCAGCAGCTGTGGCTATGAAAACAGCGTGCGTGTTTTAGAGACACCAAAGCCACCGAGATGCCGAATGTTATGTGTTACTGAAAGAACATATAGTTAAATGTCGTGTGAAGACTTAACCAAACCGGGGTTTCATATGGTTGAATAAAAGTAAGGTATTATTTCGTTATCTTTATCCTAGATATAAGTGCAGTTCAATTCTACATCATATTCAAGATCGATTGCGAGAGTTTTGATTTGATCGTAGCTGACCACATTTTAGCTGTCTGGGTTTGAGTGTTCTGACGAGATATGATCAGTCAGGTATGACTCTGAGGAATGTGTGCACTGAACACTATATCTGCCATAACTGAACAACTGCATCGCATCATGTCATCGCATTAGTCGAGAGGTTGTTAATTAGTGATTTTTTACCTCAAGAATGCTGAGTGTGTCTGGGGTATGTAAGAGCTGAAAATAGGTCACTGGAACACGACATCCAGTCCTCGAGTGTTCCAACTCCACCCATCCCTTCCCTTCTCTCGTGGCCTTCTTTTTTTCTTTTTGCCCTCGTGTGAAAGGGAATACCCTGTCCTAGCAGCACAGCCTCGCATTCCTCTATTGCAGATGATGAGTTGGAGGGCCCCCGTCTCACCATCGGCACAAACCCTGCTGACTCTGCAGCCTGCGGTTCAACTGCCTCTGGTTTTACCTGAGGAAAATCCCACTTTGGAAAGACGTCGAAGTCGACAGCTAGTCCGAAGTCTCCACACACATTCCAGGGAACATCTCGTTGCCTACAACTTCCCCTTTTAAGTTGCACTTGCTTAAATCTTTGCAAAATCCCCATCTTTACACATCATCATGATCTACAGTCCTATCAGTCAGCAGTGCTATTTTAAGTCGGTGCTTGTCATTCATTGCAGGAAGGCTGTCTGCTACTGTTTTGGAAGTGCGCAGTCCTATAAGTTAGTCAGAGATTAACAGCTGAGATTGCCTCAACTCAACACAGCGAGAGAGGAATAAAAGCTGCATCACTGCTCAGACCTAATACTTGACACACAGAGCAATCATTGACATATGTGCAGCACGTCTGTGGCTGTAAGTAACAGGAAATCTGAGGGAATTGTCAGTTTTTTCCAACAACTCAGTTTACACAGCTTTAAACGTGTGCCTGTGTGCAGCCAATTTAGTAATAGACGTAGATTGATGTTACATTTCATGTAAGCAAGCGTCTCAAAGCTGTAAAATCTGAGTTGTCTTTCCTTCTTCAGTTGGCAAACAAATGATTTGTGCACACTGACAACATGCATATTCGCTTGAATGGTTATATTATTATTGTGACTGTCGTGGCTTGATACTCCACAGCAGGTTAAAGCTTCAGTCTGCAGCTAGAGACAGTCTGTAATCATAATTATTTTGTTTTCTTTGGAAGCTGAACACACATTTAAAGTTGTTTTCAGTGATATCGTGCTTTAATTTTGTTGTCAGCAGGCAGCATTGTCAGCATGAATCATTGTAACAGCTTCATGTAAGGACTTTCTATTATCTCTTTTCTTACTCAGACAACTCGTGATCTGTGCATTAAAAAATCATATGGATATCTGATTAAATCGTGCTTATATACACTGTAAAAAACTCTGTTATGTTGCAATAAAGCATTTGCAGCAGTCAACACCTAACTGACAGTGTACCACTATAATCTACATCAGCAGAAACTGCTGATGTAGATTACAGCGCTTACTGTGCGTTTTTTTTCCCCCCATTTTAAAATGTATTAAAATACTGAAGATCTATATCTAATCGCACAGCGAGCAACTAAAGTAACCATCACACTTAAACATTAACATTCCCATTAGCCTTGGTTCTCTCCTGCACTTACCTTTTAATTTCTTTTTACTGGCTGGGTGCCAGATGAGGCACTGGGACTTAATGCAGTATCATTTTTCATTTTAAGCAACAGACTTAAATAAAATACTGTAATAATTTAATTCAGTTTTATTTATATAGAACCAAATCACAGCAACAATCATGTCAAGGAGCTTCATATTGCAAGGGAAAGACCCAACAGTGTAACCTCCATCAGAACCAGGCTCAGGGATGGGCGGCCATCTGCCGTGACAAGACATTTTGTGGAAGAGCCAGAGATTAATCACAAGTAAAGATTCAATGCAGTGAGGTCTGCTAACACATGAATCTGATCCAGCCCTAACTGTAAACTTTATTAAAAAGGGACGTTTTAAACGTAGGGAGGGTGTCTGTCTCCTGGACCCAATCTGGGAGCTGGTTCAACAGCAGAAGACCTCTGATAGCTCAAGGCTCGGCCTTCAATTCTACTTTTGCAAGCAAAAGTAAGCCTGCAGTCTGAAAGCAATGTGATCTATTGGGAAGATATGAGGTCTTTAAGATATGAAGTTTTATACTGGGGGTGTCAAAAATAAGCAAAATAAATAAGAAATACCTATAGTATTAGTACAGTTACTTAAACTTCTTTACACTGACAGAAAGGGAAGTGTCAGGGGCCTGGCTCACTTAACATCAAAGTTGGCTGCAGGTGGTTCACAATGTAAATGAGTTAGACATCCCTGTCTTTTACCATGAGACTGGACAGTTGTACAGTTGCTTGCAGTTAACATTAACATATTAGACATATTCAACTGTTTTCACCCCCCATAAAGGTGAAAACTGCTGTTTTTTTTTTTTTTTCACAGAAATGTGA
>VURO01017661.1:7077-21243 GCA_015108175.1 Pelvicachromis taeniatus
CTTTCGGGAGCTTATTCAGCTCCGTCCGCTCCAGAGCCTGAAGCAGGACGACCGCCATCGCTGCCTACCCGCCCCGAAGAATAACAGTAAGTGACCGGCAAACTCCTGTAAAATTATCTTAATCTGTGCACCGTCTACAACCAAAGTAATAACTAAAAATTGTCAAATTACACGCGTACACAGGTAGGAAGCTTGCTTCATACTTTCAAAATAAAGGTAATGCAGTTAGACAAGGCAAATGAAAACTAATTATTAAAGCTTAGATACGATGAATCGATATACGTTTTTTGAATCTAAAAGTTAAAAAGTTAATTTTGTATATGGGCAGCTACAGTGTATTTATTTAGTCTCGCCTCCAAGTGCCTTGAGGGAACTGTTTGGCACTAAATAAAATAAATGACTTAAATTAATTTACGATTACAACAACAGCTTGAAATTAATGTATTTCATTAGTACAAAGTACAAATTTTTATAGTACCAAACTCGCTGCAAATTTTATTTTGAAGAAAAATTTTCAGCGTTTAGTTAGCGCTTTTGTATACTGACCATTTCGATCGCGAGTCACCTATTACGACACAGACGTGCGACGGAAATCCGTCAAAGCGCAAAGGTAAACGTTTTGTTTTTTTTGTCTGCTGACGAACCATTAGACTTGTCAAAGTTAGAAACAAACTACTTGCTTTTTTGGTTGAGATTTTAGCAACTATCTTACTTCTTTTGGATATTTTTCCATGGTACGTTGGAAGCTCTTGCCGTTCACACTGTATGCTATATTGAACCTGAACTTGGACATGTTATTTTAATGAAATGTAGCTAAAATATGAGCTAGCTAAAGTTAGAGGAGCACACAGCTGTAAATAATCAATGAGCGACTACATATTTTCTGCGTTGAATTCAACCGTGTTTATACACTTACTTGTTGTAGTGCTCCATATCTCCTTTTCTGTGAACTGTTTATTTACAGTCGCTCTGGGATAACGTGGAATGTTTAATATCACCTCTTCATTTCCCTGTCAGGAATAATGGGTCGTGGATATATAGTCCAAGATGCTGTGGAGGGATATCTGTCGAAAATGTGTGAACAAAAGGCAGACCCAGTCACTGGACTGCTAATTGGACAGGTACCTTTGTATACTAACATCTGTCATGCATTAGGTGTGTAAAAACAGAGGCTTTAAAACTTTGCATTCACTACACCTATTTTTATTTTTTTTTATATGAAAAGATTGTGTGGCAGTGGCATATGTAGGATTTGTTCAAGGTATTTAATCAGGGCTACAACCAAAGTCCTTTTAGAAACAAGTAACAGTCACAAATACTTTCAATAGTATTCCAATAAATTCCAATACACTTTGGAAAATGTGTCTATTGTGTTGAACTTAAGAAGTGAAACAAGAAAAAATATATGTGTGTGTAAGTTAATCTGTGTATTTACCCTTCTGTCCATATAATATCAGAAAATAGTTGAAAAATGCCAGAAACCTGTCAGGATGGAGTCCAGAGTTACTCAGTTTTCTGTGAGCTGCGAAATGGTGAAAATGATCCTATGTTCTCAAAGTTTCGAATGAGATTAATGAAACGCGCTGTATATAGTACTGTGCAGAAATATTCTGCCACCCCCCATTTTTTTAATGTTTTATTTTCAAAGATCCAAACATTCTTGTCATTTTTGTTTTGTTTTTTTTGTGGTAATTATTTATTTATTTTTTTATCTTGAGCTTTGCATATCTCAGCATGGCAGGCACTGTGTCCTCAAACAAACTGGAGGACACTGCACAAGTGAAGGACAACATTTCCAGGCCAAAAAACTATCCACAGCAGTTGACCATTATCTGAAAGTCATGCCATTAAAAAATAGCAAAACATCCAGCAAAGACCTGACACACCACCTGAGACCTACATCCGACTTTTCAACTATTTTCCCAAGCCTCTTCAGAAATGGAAGGTTGGCTGTCAAGAAGCTGTTATTAAAGAAGGGAATGTGCAGAAAAGGCTGATGTGCGCCAAGAACTGGACTGAAAATTCATGGCAGCGGGTCTTATGAAATGATGAATTCACATTTGAAACCTTTGGTTCAAATTGTCAATATGCAGACGGTCAGAAGAGAGGTGCAGAATAATGAACACAGAAAAATGCCATCAGATCCACCACAATCTGGAAGGTGCTTGACTGTCTCCCTCGCCTCACCCTAAATGGTTGCAGCAGATGGCACGCCCTCCCTGAGCTCAGTTCTGCTGGAGGTTTCTCTGTGTTCAAAGGCAGTTTTTCCTTTGCACTCTCACTAAAGTGCTTGCTCATAGGAGGTCATGTGATTGTTGGGGTTTTCTCTGTTTTTTTTTCTGTATAATTGTAGGGTGTTTACCTAGTGTCCAGCAGCCTCGCCTCTGTCAGTGCGCCCCAGGGCAGCTGTGGTTACAATGTAGCTTGCCATCACCAGTGTGTGTGAATGGGTGAATGACTGAATGTAGTGTAAAGTGCTTTGGGCTCCTTAGGGACTAAGTAAAGCGCTATACAAATGCAGGCCATTTACCATTTACAATATAAATCCCCTCAATGTTTTATGATTTGGCACTATATAAATAAAATTGAATTTATTTGAATCATGAATGACAAAGAACAAAACAAAATGCAGTCAACAACCAAATAAGAGCTTTAGAATATCTTTCAGAAAGTCACAAGAACAATTCATGAAGACTGCTTAAAAAATTACTAGAAAGCTGGCAAAGAGAGTTCATGCTGTGTCGAAGAATAAAGGTGGCCATGCTGGATATATGTCTTTCAAGCTAGTTAGAATTGTAACTGTGTTTAAACCTATATATTGTATTTCCATTTATATTTGCACATTTCAATAAATGATTGGACCAACTTCCAATTCTAGCAAAATCTAAAGAAACAAGGAGTGGCTAAAGACTTAATATGAAATGAGAGCCGCTTATGTCATACGATAAGACATGAACGTGCTGTGTGTGGAGTGAAGAGAAATTAATCAATATTATTGACTAAATATTTCAGAGCTCAACCCAAAGGGATTTTATTGTCCTGGCAACAAGGACCCCCCAGCAGGAGTCTGCTGCAACAGCTAGAGACTCTGTGGACAAGGAGTGGGTCACCGAGCATGCTCGACAGGTATTTAAAGACCGCTATGCTTCCAGCACACACTGATTTCATTTCAGCATGTATTATGCTCATGTATTAAATGAGCACAGCATTGTGCTTTGAAATGAGCTGTGCGCCCAGGCAGACAGATTCACACACAGCTAGGGTTCATGTTTGATACCGATTTCTAGGTGTCCAGGATGCTGCCCGGAGGCCTCTCTGTAGTGGGAGTCTTCATTGTCACTGATGCAGATGCCAAGGACACACTAACTACACTCCGACAGGTGAGAGTCATGTTGACACTGTCCATCCATCCATTCTCTGCTGCGTATCCTTTTTAGCGCCGGTTTGAATTCCTGTAATGTGTGAAGTGTAATCTAAAATCAACTTAAGCGATTCAAAAAGAGGTCTCGAACCTCGAGCCACATTTAGCTTTTTTTGCCCATAATCTGTTACTTTCTGTGGCTTTGACCTAAAATCAATATATCAAAATGAGGATTGACAAAAAAAAATGTTTTTACATTTATATTTTTTATCATTGTTTTAAGTGATTCTTTATATTTTCCAACTGTAAAAATGTAAAACTGTAAAAAATGTGCAGCGTATATATGTTAAATTGTAAATACAATGTTTTCATATGTCTGTCACCTTTGTCTGGACGCTTTATGCTCTCAGTTTTGCTAAATTCCAGTAGTGGTGACTTCATGGATGTTAACACATAAGTGGCTGCACACAAATAGATTGTCCCACCAGCTGTGAATTCCAAAGCTTAAAACAAGAAAACTCGACAGTTTAAGTGCAGGAAACTTGACTCCAAACCTACAGCACTTGGCCCGATGTGAAAAAGTAACTGCACATTATAACAGCTGGATGCGCTATGCATGGCAGCAAGAACTGGTATGTTTGGGATCATTATCATAACAAGTGAGCTCAAGCTTCAGGCTACTGACTGATGGCCAGATGTTCTCCTTCAGGATTTTCTGGTAGAGAACAGAATTCATAGTTCCATCAATTGCGGCATGTTGTCTAAGACCTGAAGCAGCAAAACAGCTCAAGACCATCACACTACCACCACCATGTTTGACTGGGGGCGAGGTTTTCTTTTCTTGAAATGCTGTTTGTAGTCTCCGTTCACCTATGATGGCCCCCACTGTCTGTATAAAACTTGTAATAAATAATGTAATATCACAAAACTACTTAGTTCACCTACTTAATTCTAAACTCACGTACATGGGGATAGCTCAGTGCAAAACAACACTGCCTGGAGCACTCCCAAGCAGAGTCATACAATTGCTTCATCATCCAAATGTCCACCAGGGCGGTCCTGAGTGGCTCACAACAGTTTTATCAATCACTAACAATAATCAATCTAAACATGAATCATTACAGTCATTAAACAACAGAGGCAAATCATGACAATTATTATGAATCTATATCCTAATAATTAGTCTACTTATTTATTCTCCTTGCTCATTCTAAGGATGATATGATGAGGTTACTGTGACATAAAACAACCTACTATTTGTATTATCTGTAATCAAAACATGGAGATGTTACTACTTCTAGGAGCCTGCTCATCTCATTCTTTCTGTCTGTTAAAGGGTGAGTGATTATATGTATAGTTTATTCTTAAGCGCATCAAACGATTTCCTTTGAACCCACTTGTAATACCTATATTCCATTGAAGTGTGACCTATTTAAATTAATAATGAATACAATGTTTTATTCTGATTTATATAACTAAATGCCTGGTGTTATAATAACTTAATCTCAACAATCTTAAATATCATCAAGGACAAAGTTTTTCCTGAAAACCCCACAGCTGCATAAGGAGCAACCTGACTTCAATACACTGGAAAAAGTCCTTGAATTTGTCTTTATACAACTGAGGACATTTGCACTTCAGTGCTAGAAAAGTCCCCAAGAGTCCTGCAAGAGGAGTGTTAAATTAAACCACAGAAAATGTTAACATCTGCCTGCCTGTCTGCCTGCCTGTCTGTCTGCCTGCCTGTCTAGCTGCTGTTTGCAGTGGAAAACCTGATCTCCTCTGAGCACCTGTGGAACCCTTCAGATGATGATGTCACAGACTGTGTCACGCTGCACATCAATCCCAAAACCAGAAAGTATCCTTCTGTTTTTCATCAGCTTTGCCTTTGGCTCAGGTGGCTACCATGCAGTGTTTATGGATGTTCCTTAACCTAATGCACTAGAACTGTCTGTAGAACGTTTGACATCAAAGACCCCAAGGTCAGTTTGCATCTTTCATGTCTTACAGAAAAGCAGCTTCTATCTACACAGCTCTAAAATATTACTCAAAAAAGATTGCTTGCCTTTTCCCAAATCATGTAATCTCACAGTTTTGGAACACTGTTTCAGTATGGGGGTTAAAAGTCTTATTGACTGAACAAGGAAATCTATTATGTTCTGACTTCACAAACACACCCCTAAAGTCCGTCCACGTTACATTTATCAGGGATTGTGGATTAAACCTTTTATAGTGAGATGTAGGCCACACGGTTAACAGTCTTGATATATATTGTGCTGTTCTTCTTCATACAGTACTGTTGTTGTTGCTCATATGTTGTCCCAGAGTGTGGCTAAGCCTGCAGACTGGAAGTACCAGTCAGGTTTGTGCTCTTCCTGGGCCACCGTCTCATGTAGTCTAAATGTAGACATGCTGCTACCACTACCAAACAACAGAACCAGCACAGGAAATATGGAGGAATGCCTTAAGGTTGGAACACACACTTATCCATGAGACTTTTTTTTGTTTTTTTGTTAGGAACTTCATGGGAACAGTTCTGAGTTGATTTTCTGTTTCAGGAGGGGCTGAAAGTGTGGGCACACCAGATTGAGAGTGGACTATGTCTGATTGATGGAAAAAGGCTACCCAAGGACTCAGAGCTCACAGTGGGACAGGTTGTTAATGATACATGAATGAATGAATGCTTGATTTCTGGATTAGGATCTTTAAGACATTTATTTGTCACATGCAGTTTCCTGCAGCGAAATCAATTTCAGCATAGACCTCTGTCGCTTGATGATAAATAACAAGTGATTTTTTTTTTTTGTTAAAAGGCAGCAAGAAAATTCTGACTTAGTGTTTTTTCTCTAGAGGAGGAATGTGAGACAGACATACACAGCTCAGCTGCTCATCACAACGGTAAGAGACGCATCCAGAAATGCTACTTTTAAAGCACTTTTCTACTCTAATGAGCACTCAAAGCACTTTTTTACTACAAGCTTCATTCACCCAAGCACACACACATTCACACACCCATTTTTCTATAGCTAAACTCCTTATCTAACATTTGCACATACACTCACGTGCATAGGTGGAAACTTTAGTAGGTTTCCAGTAATTGAACCACAGACCTTGTGATTGATAGATGACACTGCACACGTAGTGGCAGGTGAAGCCATAAATGGACACATTTATGCTTGTTTGGTACATTTCTGGTAAAATTATAAATATTTGCTGGAGTACAGTGAAGTCAAGTTTTGAGAAGTTTGTGCATGACCATGAAATAAAAAATTTGCCTTCCTATGTGTTAGGAAAACCAGAGGTTAACAGATGCGATCCAGCAGTGTGGCGGCAGTGTGTCAGTAACAGGAGCTATCCACAGCAGAGCTTATCTACACAGCAACAAGCCAAAGGCCAGACTGGCAGAGAAGGTCATTCTTTAACATAAGGGTCATTGTAGAGGAAACAATCTGAAGTTCATCATCATCTGAGAAAAAAGAATGACAAATGTAATGAAATGTATTATTTTGTCACGGAAACCTCTCTTGGGACAGCTGCTGAAGAGGGACGTGGTTTCTACGGTGGCCACGAGAGTTCAAATGATGCTGGAGGAGCTGCTGGCATCAGACCAGGAGAGCAAGAGCAGCTGCAGAGACAAACAACAGAAAGGTACAGACACAGCAGGCTCCACCAATCACTTGCCTGCAGCTGTACATAGATAAGTTCAGGGTCATGTTCTGGTTTACAGCCAGCCAATGAACTCAAAGAGGCAGGATTTGAACACAGATAAGACCTGACCTCAACTGTACAGGGTGAGCAATTAGTAATGGATGGCATTACACTGTTGTTAATCCCAACCCAAAATTTCATAGTTGGTCTGGTCTGAACACAGTGTATCCACATGTGGCCAGTGCTTCTCACAGCAATGACACTGCGTATTGTTAAGGAGGATCCAGGCCTCTTAATCCATGTAAGTCTATGGAGACAAAACAACAAAAATGATCATAACTCACTGAATTTTGAAGCAGTTTAGTTCATTACAAATGCTACAACTACAGCCCCAATTACAAAACGGTAAAATGGGCCAAAAAAAACTTTTTTATTCGAAATAGAACATAAAAAACGTCAAATGTTTAAACTGTGAAAATGTATCAGAGGACTGAGTTTTCCACTGTTTTCTCCCCACTCATCTTTCAACAATATAAACATCTGGGAACTGAGGAGGCCGGTTGTTGGTGTGCCAACATGTTTTTTTTCTTCTCTCATTTCCTTCTCAGTAATTCTGTGTGCACTCTATTCTTATTATCTCTGTCTGCATCTTTCTCCCACAGTTGTTGAAATGAATAAGGAGTAATAAAGAAAAATGTTGTCTGTCTACATCTGGTCACTTGATGGTGACGTCACCAAAGCAACTTTTATAGAATGAATGAAAGTTGGAAGTAAATAACGTTACTTTCATATCTTAATAGATGAGCACCATTAGAAGAGGTTTTAAAATCCATGACCGCTCCATATTACTTACTGTACGTGCACACCTCTGTGTGTCCTTCAGAGCACTTCTGCCTCCCCCGTCGTATCTTTTGTCCACTAAAAGTGAGCGGGCCGCTCTGTGTGTGTGACTACCAGTTCAGTGATGAGGGTTTATCTGAAGTGACTGAGCGGTTGAAGGAGATGTTGGATGTTGACGCAGCCGAGGAAGACTTGGATACCAGACAGGAAGTGACTGTTGCAATCACAGGGTGTGACGTTACACCAGGTGAGTTTGTGTTTGTGAAGTAGTATTTTCACACCAAAATGATTTCTAGTTTGGGTAGAAAGTAGACTACTTTGCGTTTTCACTTTCTCCTTTTGTTGTCACGGTATTGTTTAAATGGTAAATGGACAGATTTTTTTATATAGCGCTTTTCTACTCACCCGGAGCACTAAACACACTTTATACAATATGCCTCATTTACTCATTCATACAAGCACGTTTTTTTTTGCTATGCTTAAGTGTTTTCTATCTGGCACACACACATTCATACTCCAATGGGAGAGCATTCAAGCTGGAGCAGTCTGGGGTTGAACCACCAACCTTCTGATTACTAGACGACCTGCTCCACCTACCTCCAGACCAAATCTTAGTGCCATTACTACATGAATGCAAAATATGTAATTGTAACATTCTGCTGCGGAGAACACGTTCCAAACTGCAGATGTATATGAAACAAATTAAAAACATCATAGCTGATCTGTAAACATTAATAGATCTGTTAAAAAAAAAAAAAAAGTATTTCCTGGGTTGGGAAAATTTCAATATCCCATCTGTGTCATCATTTGGCGGCAGGACAGCAACCTCCTCAAAGCCTTGGCCTCAGTAATACAACAATAAATAGTTATTTTTGTTGTTAACAATGGTGTGATGATAACTTATATTAATGATGTCTGTTGAAAATTCCCATCACAAAGTTAAACTGAAACAAGAAACAACTCTAACAAGCTATTTAATGAAATCATCCTGACTTCACAAACTTACTCCTTAGCTGCAGCACGGTATGACACTAACAAATTCTAACTGTTAAGACAAGTGAACGTCTGTATGTGCACACTGATGGTAGCTTAGTTACCCCATTTTCACAATAATCAAGCAGGAGTTGGTGAGGAGTAATGTGTGTTGTATGTTTTCAGAGCCCAATCAGGAAAAAGTCGAGGCACCAGAGCACAAGAAAAACTACATTGGTAAAGACTTCTCATCTACATTTAATAAACTGTGTTAGCAAGAGGAATGATACATTTGTATCATTTGTTTATTATATTTTTCTTCTTCTGTTAGGGCTCAGTATTCAAATAGTCTGCTGTGCAGATCTTTTGAATTTGATAATAATTAACTATCGAAAAATTTTTTTTTAAAATGGCATACATGCTGTGTACTCTGTCCTGACTCTCCTCCTTTCTGTTGTTTAGGTGTTGCCATGGCTACAGCTGTCGCCCTACTTGCTACTGCTGCCTCGATGCTGTATCTCAATGAAATTTGAGGGAAATTAAATAAAGAAATTGTATTTTGTTTTGATCTCTTCTGCCAAGTAGATCTTGGTTCAATCAGAAGATAACAAATAGGGCAGACTACACTTATTTAAAAAAAAAAAAAGGAAATTCCCCAACTAATAACAGCATCCTGGGGATTTAAGCTATAGGTACAATGCTACAGCAGACACACAACCACCTTCAGTCTTTCATAAATAAAGATAGTGTGCCTTTTCAGGGTATTCAGTTACTTTCAAACTGAACATCAATATCTCTAATATGATCATCGCGGGCACATATGTGAACTCAAAAGCAACACCGTCTGCTGTTTAAGGGCTGCCAGTCAGAAGACACTTGGTTTAAAGTTGAATTGCGATGTGTCAACTTGTTTCATACATAAAATGAACTGAGGGAGTGCGCCGAGGCCCAGTATAAGACAAAGGATTGTTTTGAGCTCTAAATTGTACACATACACTCTAATAGCGCATAAATAATATCACAAACACTTCTAATTCTGACTAAATATACTACTACTAAAGAACATCAGGCTGATCCTGCCCACAATTTCCACAAAAAACAAAGTCGAACACACCAAACCCTAACCGTGTAGAAATGTTGGCCAATCAGAAGTCTAGAAGCCTGGGAGGGAAAGAGGAAACAGGGCTTTGTACACTCACAAAAAAAGTACTTCTGAAAAGTTTTTGTGTTTTTCTGGAAATGCAGCTAATTTTGTGTTACTTTTCAAGTGTCTTCATCATTTCAAATTTTAATAACTAAAGACAGTATTTGGGATTTTGTCTCACTGGCTCTCTTGGCCAGAGTTTATTCAATAAAGAAATAAACTGAAAGTGATTCATGATCATAAGTCAGTGGCTGGTGTACACTCACAACTTAGGAATGGACAAAATGCATACAGCATACATAAATGTAATTATTAAAAAAAATACATTTATTCAAAACCGACGACGTGAGAGCGTCTGAAGTTCACTCTGACGCCTCTGTCTTTCTAAACGGAGGGACAGTAACTGTGTGTGTGTATGTAAGCGTGTAAAACTGCAGATAGTAAGATTATAAAGCAACAGTATTTTGTTTATATCCACCATTGTAGAAATTCGTATCATGTAAACAACAATGTGGCGCATAGCGTGACGTCAAAAACGCCACACACCTTTGACGTTGTAAAGTGTGCTAGATGTAAGTCAGTAGAGACTATGGAGGAAGAATCAGTGTTATTGCTACAAGGGAACTTGCTGCTATGCAGTTGCTTGATCAGTCAATTTTGGCTGCCCTTAAAAGCTGATCTCTCTTATGTGTGGTGAAGTCCTTGAGACAGAAAGGGTTAACACAGAATTGTTTACCAGAAGAGGAAAGATATGCAGAGCTCCACTCCCCTCTTGGAGGTGGAGTTTGAACTTGACAGCTTGCCATGGTTACTGTTTAAGCCGAGCTTACGAACTCTGGTGCAGTGGACCCAGAATCTGCTAGCTGCCCAGGTATGCTGAACTTTAACCCTCAGACAGTGATAAGAACTCTTTCAGTTCACCCCTTAAGAGGGGTGACGCGGTCCTAAGCTCTCATAATTGTTCCACTTGTGAGCAGAGTAGTCCCGGACAGTGCTTCGGACCTCTAAACCACAACAAACGCAATCTTCAGAGGATCATTTTCAACCTTTACAAGCTTTTATTCCTGAAGCTAGGCTTGAGCACCATGTTGAGTAAAGATCTTCCAGACATTGAGGTAAATTTGCTCTATTTATAGGTTATTTGTTTTGCCTCTTTCCAAAGCAGGATTCTCTGTTTTCTGTTGTTTGTCATGTCCAAATTTTGTAAAATTTGTAACATATTAGCTAACGTTATAATATCATCATATGATATATATATTTAAGTGGAAAATGCACTGTATAGCATTCTCTAGCAACACATATATGGGTTTTGTGTGGATGACTGCACTTCACACACATAGTAAAATAAAGTCGTTCTAATTGTGTCCATAGAATTTCTATAAGTGCAAATGGGTTTTAAAGATTATTCTTCACTAATCTTGAAGCTTGACAGTAGGCTAACTTGCACATGACTGGCCTCTAATTGTGAGCATTTCACAAGAAATGTATAAAACTATACATACAGTTGTGATCCTGGAATAACAGTAAGTCAGTCACAATCATGTGTGCATATACAATTTCATCAGACTTGCAGGCATTTTTAAATGGACTTCAACCATGCACAGAGCATTGCACATCCCTTGAGTCCATTAGTTTCTCAGCACAAAGAGTACTCCCCTCCTGTGTGTGTCTTTAGAATCGTCCAGTGTGTAATTCAACATTTGGCTGGTGAGACTTTTTTTTTCTTCTTCTATGAAAAGCGAGCTTGGCCGCAATGTCACAAAGTCACACAATGGAGAATCATTGGGTTACTCTTTATACTAATGTGAAGTATTGACTTTAGTAGTGTGAGAAGTGCCTTGGTGTCATTTGGATGATTAGGTGGTGGTGCTGAAATAGAAATGAAAAGTATCCAGATTTCTTGGGACACAGGTTAACACATCTTAGCCAATGCTGACTCAGACTAGTTTCTATCATGTCAGCCCCCCACCTTCATGGGAGTATAATATTAAATTGCTGGTGTTGCCCTTTAAGAGCTCTAAACCAAGAAACACAGGAAATATTGAAATTGGCTTCACTGACCCACCCACACAGTTGCAGCACAGTTTCTGCATGACACACTCTGACGTGTTCTCTGCCTTGTGGCAAAGTGACATGAAAGAAAATGTTTTATAAAATTAAAATGATTTTTTTGAAATAAAACCATTTCTGGATCCAATCAGGAACAAGAAAATGAATAAATAGAAGAAAAAAGAACACAATCAAAGTCATGCCTGAGAAAGATGGGTGTCTACTGAGTCACCTGATTCTGACTGTAAAAGGAGGATTCAAAAGTGTGAGGGCCATGGTTTTTACTCTTTTAAAAGTCCTCTTGGGTGCACAGACACATAGTACTTCACTAATATATTAAGGCCATGCAGGACACCTAAATTGACAGTACGAACCATCAGTTGGAAAGTTTGGCAAAAGCTTCCATCAGGACAAGGAGTACCAACATAACTAAAAAGGTTATGCCCTGTCCTATCTAGTACCATTTGTGGGTCTCAGTAAGTCAAGATAACATGCAAATACCGTAAATGAATATATTTTAGAGTTGGCAAAGATATAGGTCAGACCTATGCATTGGCTAATCACTGTTACATGTTGCAACAGTGAGGATTTAATGGGTAAAATGCCACATGATGCAGTCTTAACATGGTCATCTAGTATTATGTAACAACCACGTGTTTGATGCCGGATGCCTCTGTACTAAAATATTCTGGGTTGAGTAGCTGGATTTTCCCAGATTTTAGCCCCATAGACGTAGAAAATATTTTTAGTAATACTTTTAGTTAGTCTGATGCAAAGCCTTCTCCAAATTTTTTGAAAGGTGTTGCTGTAATCAAATGAATTGCTTTTTGTTTTTTAATCAAATAAATTATTCAATTATTTCATTTGTACAGTGATTTGATGTGTTACCACTGCATTTCGAATCAAATCTAGACTACAGTGAACTAATTTTTTATTGAAAATTTATAAAATGTTCCATATTTTTGGAAACTAATGATGGCGGTGATGTACTGAGACCATTAGTAGCCACTTACATTCAAATAGTCAAGGTCAGGTTGGATTAATGCATTCCATGATAATATTCTTTAATGGTAGAATTTACATGAATAAAACACCATGCAGTATTCCCTCATGTAACAAGATGTCAGTGTGTGACAAGCTTCATTTCTCCATTTTTACTGTTATATATGCATTCAACACGTGACACTGGCTCAGTGCATCGACCTGGTACCTCACCATTATCTTATCATCTTGACCCGGACCATCAAAACAGCCAGACTTCCTGGAATGTTCCACAGTTTTGATGGTTTTGTCAGCAAATCTCAGCAAACGTGCTATAAAGAAAGATAATGTTGTTACGGTGTGCAGATTATGCAGACTTACGGTGGCTTACAAAAGTATTCGGCCCCCTTGAACTTTTCCACATTTTGTCACATTACAGCCACAAACATGAATCAATTTTATTGGAATTCCACGTGAAAGACCGATACAAAGTGGTGTACACGAACGAAAATCATACATGATTCCAAACATTTTTTACAAATAACTGAAAAGTGGGGTGTGCGTAATTATTCAGCCCCCTTTGGTCTGAGTGCAGTCAGTTGCCCATAGACGTTGCCTGATGAGTGCTAATGTGCTAATGTCAGTACAAATACAGCTGCTCTGTGACGGCCTCAGAGGTTGTCTAAGAGAATATTGGGAGCAACAACACCATGAAGTCCAAAGAACAGCAGACAGGTCAGGGAGAAAGTTATTGAGACATTTAAAGCAGGCTTAGGCTACAAAAAGATTTCCCAAGCCTTGAACATCCCACGGAGCACTGTTCAAGCCATCCTTCAGAAATGGAAGGAGTATGGCACAACTGTAAACCTACCAAGACAAGGCCGTCCACCTAAACTCACAGGCCCAACAAGGAGAGCGCTGATCAGAAATGCAGCCCAGAGGCCCATGGTGACTCTGGACGAGCTGCAGAGATCTACAGCTCAGGTGGGGGAATCTGTCCACAGGACAACTATTAGTCGTGCACTGCAAAGTTGGCCTTTATGGAAGAGTGGTAAGAAGGAAGCCATTGTTAAAAGAAAACCATAAGAAGTCCTGTTTGCAGTTTGCCACAAGCCATGTGGGGGACACAGCAAACATGTGGAAGAAGGTGCTCTGGTCAGATGAGACCAAA
>VURO01017688.1:20100-44205 GCA_015108175.1 Pelvicachromis taeniatus
GATAACCAAGAACAGGTTTCACATGTTTTAAGGGAATTGCACTTCCATAAATTTAATGTGTGTGATCCGTACTTAATCTCATCGACGTCTTCAGGTTCAGCATTATATTACCAAGAATATCAACTTACATGACAGCCACAAATGATGGAAGCTACTAGATTGTTATTTAGGTCTTATTTAGGTCTAAAATTCAGTTTGGCAACAAAATATTAAGAGTGGAAGGTGAAGTTTATAGTTCACCTTCCTCTGCTGCTACTGTGGTTGTAAACTACACAGGCCAGAAAAGAAGGACGTATGCTGCTGAGACAATACTCTCACCTGGTTGAAGTCCTTCTGTCTGAGGTAGGTGATGGCTTTGTTAATCTCTAAATCATTGGCAAGCTCGACATACTGAGAACTCTTCACCATGTCGACACACCTTTAAAAAAATTAAGAAAACATACATTGACCATCTTCCCGTGTCAGATGCCAGCATTTGACGATCACTGCAAATAGCAGGTGCATAAATGGAGAATAATTAAGCACTTGTTTGATTTTGATTTCTGTTTCTCAGTATTGAAATAGTCCTCTCCAACATACTAATGCGCATTAGTGCACATATCAAGTAGTTTTACAAGCACTCAACATGCATTATGTTCATTTAAAAACCTAAATAAGAAAATAAATACATAAATAAATGATAAATAATAATAAATTGCCAGTCTGCTTCAGAAAAATGTACAGAAAATGTGATCAAACTAGTGTGCAGAGAAGTTGAGGCAAGTAAAGGGACTTTGGAAAGTCCCTCACACCACCTCAAACCATTAAATCCTTCTTCTTGATACAAGGTTTCTATCTCCCTCTAAGGGCCATCTTTGGGCTTTTTTTTTTTTAAACCTTCAAGCAATCAAGTGAACTGTAAATGTATTGTAATTTGTTGGTAATTATTCCACAGTTAGGAACTGTTACAATTTTCATTATTCAAGTTAAATATTTTATGTGTTAATGTAAAATATCTTTGCATTTTTCACACGGATGAACAAAAATAGCATGCGCGCATAAAGATTAAAGCCTTTAGATGCAAAGAAAAAGACAGCAGTAACAAACCAGTCAAATCCAGTAGCAAACAAAGTCTCAATCGCTGGGGCAATGAGCTTGGCTGCTGTCATGATGTACTTCTCAGCCAGGGATTTTCTATGAACAGCATACGGGAAGAGAGAGGAACAGATTAATTAAAGGGAGAAAAAAAGTAATACAAAGGACTGATGGAGCAAGACAAAGTTGGGTTTGTGTTGTGCAAATATTTTCTTACAGGTCTCTCTCCATCTGGTGAAGTTTGTCATTTTTAATGGCCTCAATGACCATATTGGAGGTGGTGTCTTCCTGAAAGAGTTGACAGAACTAGCCTTAATTCAAAGGGCTTATAGTAGCACATGTAATCATTTCCAGCTCATTGTAAATGTTATAGTTCTTTAGATGGCATTTGGTAACTTTAAAGAAAAGAGAAGTCATTCTGAGAATATTTGGCTAGCTAAAAAATATTTTGAAGGCTTCTGTGGGATATTTCTTTACAAAAATTAAGGGTATAATTGTAGAGTGTGTGCAAAAGTGAAAATAGACAGCCAGCCAAGCTGTAATGCTGTAATACAACATCACTGTAACTCACATTAGATGGGATGTACTTGTCTTCATCATCAATGTCCAGAGGAACAGAGATGAGCTTCTGAAAGGCCTTCTTCATCCTCTCTCTGTCACCGATAGCATAGTAGCACAGGATAAGTTTGAAGCCTGTCTTGATATTTGGACTCTCGCTCATGATGTGCTCGAAAGACGTAATGGCATCTGTGTACTGCCCCATGCAGATAAACACTACACCGATATTCTGCATGATCTTGATCCTAATTTTTTTGTGGACATTTGATATCTGATCCAGAGCCATGCGGTAGAACTTGGTGGCTTTAGGATAGTTCTTCTGTTTAAAGTAGATATTGGCCATGTTGACTTTCAGGCGGCCTGGAACAACAACATGTGCAGTTTGATGGAAAAACCACAAGACAAGTGATACAACAAAGAATTTACAATGTATGAAACATGTGTTTTTTTCTTATGTGTCAGTGATCTGGGAATATTTAACACAATGCCACAATTTTCCCAGCAGTGAACATCCCAGGAAATTCACTGCAACTATATATGGTTCTACAAACAGAGCATGGCGCCAGGTTTTTTTCACTGTCAAGAACCTTGCCACCTTGCACTCATTGAGTCATCCATGTACTTGTCTGTATACCGAAGTATTCTAGAGTCAAATGTGAGGCCATCTGTAAAGTTTGTGTGTTACTGGGTCATGGAGAGGACAATGATCCCAAGAAAACAAGCAGATCTATAACAAAATGACTAAAAAAAGAAAAGAATCAACGTGCTGCAAGTCAGAGTGCAGACCTCAACACGATTTAAATCCTGTGGTAGGTCCTTAAGAGAGCTGTGCATAAATGAATGCATGAAACCCTCAAGGAACTGAAGCAATGTTGTAAAGAACCGTGGACCAATATTCCTCAAAAATAACAGGAGAGACTGACAAAGTCATATGGAAAAATATTAATTAAAGTTATTGCTGCTACAGGTGGTTCCACAAGCTTTCATGCAGTGTATGAAAATTCTTTTTCACAAGAGCTGCCACATTCTAAGTACACCAGCAGTGAGTGTGAAGCTGAGCAGCCTGCTCACCTGCGTTACTGAACATTTTATTCTTCACAATGATCTGGTAGCTGTTCAGGGCCTCTGGGTACATTTCATTGTTTGTGTGTTGGTTGGCAAGGTTGAGCAAAACCTGGTAATGGGAAAACATTCAAATAAATAAAATAATTTAAAACATATGTTAGAAATTGATTCTCGAAAACTAATTTTAAAATGTATCTGTCTTTTACAAACTGTTCCTTCCTGAATAGCTGAGCCATAAACACAAACATCTGCTTGGTGCCAGAGATTGATTTACTTTAATATTTTAATAGCAAATAATAATAATAATAATTCCCTCTGAATGAGATAAACAAGAACAGATTTTGCATACACCAATGAGTAAGGACTCATAGTTTATTTCTACAGTTATTGTAGACCAGGAGGAGAATAGAGGATGTGGAGCATTTTCAAATGAAAAGTACAACTTTGATTCGTTTTTGACTAAAAAAAAACCCAAACAAACTCATTTGTACTTAGCAGTGATAAGTACAAAATCAGTTTGGTTTTCAGCTATTAAAAAGTTGTGTTTTCAAAAGAAAATCAACACATGAGTGCAGAGTGTAGAACAGGCATGGATATACAGCAGCCTGACTTACAGAGTAGGTGAGTTCTAAATTTATGTGGTCTGCACTGCCAGATTGTTCCCTCTGCCTGACCAGGGCTCTCTCCTTTCTCCCTGCCTCTTTGGCTTTTTCAAGGGCCTGTAGACACAGATACACAAACACACACAGCAAGTAAGCCACTTCTGAGTAATAATCAGAAATAATTATGAATACACACTCTGCTGCAATGATGTAACAAGTTTTTTCCTGCCCATTAGACATTCTGGTGTCCACCAAAAAGGCTTTGGCCTTCCACCAGAGGAAAATCACCTGTAATAATAATTTATTTTAAAACAGTTTTTTTAAGCGGTCAGAAATCACAGCAAACTGCACAGACTGCTGTTATGTGACATAGCACATCAGCTATACAATATGTAGACCAATTTTCCCCACGTATGAAAAACCATTGGAAATGGGAAGGTTGATAAACTTCAGTTTTATACACTTCACTGTGAGAGAGCTAACACAGTTAAAAAGAAATTATGGTGAACTGGCCCACTTGGAAAGCCTTCGTTTTAAATGCAGACAGCCAACAAACAATGTTTGTTAAAAAGTAACCGGCTGACCACTTGTAAGGCTCCTATGCTCTGTGCCATGCAGCTCTCCTCTATCAGGTCATTCACTTTCTTCTCCAGGATTTTGATCTTCTCCTCAGGCCTGCAAGAACATGATGCGGGGGAAAAAAGAAAGTAAAACGTTTGTGAGCTTATAATAACTGGCAATACAAGGCCCAAAGTGTGCCAAGAAGATATCCCCCACACAATTACACCACCACTCCCAGCCTGAACCCCTGACGTGAAGAAGGATGGAGATATGTTTTTGTGTTGGTAATGCCAAATTGTGATCCTACCATCAGAACGTCACAAGCAATGTTCTTCTTCTATTCCATTAGTTTTGGTAACTCTCTGAACTGTAGCCTCAGTTTACTGTACTAGCTAACAGGAGTGTGACGTGGTGTGGTCTTCTATTGATGCAGCCCATATGCTTTAAGGTTTGATGTGTTGTGCACTGAAAGATGCTCTTCTTCATATCTTGCCTATAAAGAGTGGTTATTTGAATAACTGTTGCTTTCCTATCAGCTCAAAGCAGTCTGGCTATTCTCCTCTGACCTCTGGCATCAACACGACAATTTCAACCAGAAAATTGCCGCTCTGAACAGATCTGCAGTTTTTGAAACACTCAAACCAGGCTGTTTCACACAAACACTCATGCCACGTTCAAAGTCATTTAAATCACATTTCTTTCCCAGATGCCAGGTTTCAACTTCAGCAGGCATCTTGACCATGTTTATGAGCCTAAATTTACTCAGTTGGCTGACATAAGACTAACAGATTAGATATTTGCATCAAAGAGCAGTTGAACAGGCACACCTTCCAGAGTGAGTGTACTGTATAGCATTTTCACACTAAAACAAAGTAGTCTAAAGTGGTAACTTACGTATCCTCATTCTTTGTTTCGAGTGCAGGTGCAGGACCTCTGGACTGGCCCAGAGGGTCAAAGGCTGAGCCTGAAAATATAAATCATACAAATTCATCACTATATCACTGCAAGAGGTATGACACAATGCTAACATAATTAAATCTGTCCTTACAAGAATGCACAGAGGTTTGTATGACCAAAAAAAATCCCAATTTTTCTTTTTATCATATTAGAGACAACTAAAAAAAAAACCCCACCCTTGCCACGTTTTCTCTCAACTGTGTCTATTCCTGAAGTATACAATAATACATTTTTAACCATTATCGACACACACAAAAAAAAATAGATGAAACAGACAACTTCTTTAAACTCTCCACAACTCAGGGAGGAGGTGTAACCTGCTGCTCTGACGGCAGTCATTGGTCGGGCTGCTCCATCCTGTTACATTTGAAAACAACAAAAAATAAATATATAGTAAACACTAATTATTAAAAAAAATCTAACAAAAACTATGCAGGATGTTATGTGCAAATTTGATTGTTTAACAATCCTTCTCACCTGTACAGCTCCAGTCGTTGGTCGTCCCATGGAAGAGGCCATATGAAGCCGAGGCTTTGTGAAACAATAAGCATCAATATTGTGATCAGTAACAATAATGTAGATCAGGGGTCACCAACCCGGTGCCCGCGGGCACCAGCAAGGACCTTGCCCGCAAGGACCACATGAGTAGATATATTATATTATAAATGCTTCACATTAACGAAACATTCACCGTCATTGGCTGCACATCTTGTCACCTATCAGGGAATAAATCTGAGCAACTCTCAGCAAATAACTGTACTTTGAAGGAGGTATCTGTATTTGTTGTGCTCATTCAAAAATGTTTCACTTTTAGAGGATCATTCTATTTCATTGTACTTACGCCAAAAGAAGAAGCTAAAGATCGAGGTCCAATGGCAGTGCCAGGAAACTTGGCAGTCATCTAGAAAATTAAAGACATTGTATTTTAATTAAACAATTTATACACCTACAGTGAGTCTCTCTTTCTTTTCACTATCTCTCTCTCACACACACACAGTATTTGACACATACCGGGGGTCTTCTTCCATGACTTGTCCTCACTGCTTGCTGGAAGCCCACATCATTTTCCAGCTCCTTAAAATTGAACAACAATTATTCTTTTAATAGTGGGCCGACGTAAGAGCAAACATTTTTCAGACAAACCATTTTAAAATAAAACTTTAAAGTAATTTGTCTTTCGCCATGCCACTATCTAACATAACCAACCTTGATTTTCAAAGTTGCTCTCTATACGCTTAGAAACAATGTGCTAATGTAGTTTTAGGTTAGCGGTTAAATTACCTCCGAGTCAAATGTCGGATTATAATCATTGTAACCCGAGTAAAGGTCGTCCTCCTCTACAGCCAGATGCACATGTTCCATTTCTGTTTCTCCGGAAAGGTAGTATATGAAAATACTCCTCAATGTGTGGAAAACAGACACTTTTCTATGCTAGGTAACTGGTAATATTTTGTTGTCCTTTTAGGATTTCATCCCACAATTCAACGCGGCACAGGCGGGACAGTTTCCTTTTCAAACTTCCGATTGGTTTTTCACGCGTCCATCATTGTCTGGCCTCAACCTAATTGGTTGAAGTTGCGCTCATTCGTTGCTAGGATACACTACAACGCTGCAGCCTATTTCTTCTTCATATTCTCAAAATGCTTTAAATACTTACATACATAGTATTTATTATTTAGAAAAAGTTCAAATCAATAGTTAATGGATTTCTTTATTGCTCGTTTCAAGGAAAACAAGCTAGTGCACTCGTTTGCCTTCTTTGGTCCTTCTAGGTCACCGTACAGCACGGTCAGCGTGACTGTCGAGGGGGGCGGCGCAACTGAAAGCTTTAATAGAAATGCTATAAGTTAAGTTTTAGCTGGTCTCATAACATCTAAAAATGAGCGCTTCTGACATGAAGATTATCACTGTGATTGGCAGGTGAGCAAGATAACAAGATTGAGTGTATTTTGCGCTGCAAAAAGGTTGCAGTCATGTTAGCCCTGACCTGTATTCATGAAGTTGAAACGAAAGATGCTTTGTTGAATGAAAAACTGGTTGAAAGCTGTAGTTTGCAGCAGTCAGTGCATATAGTTTTATTTCAGTGACTGCAGTGTGTGCATCATACTGTTGTTCACGACATAAACAGGACTGCTCTGAGTGTTTTCAGTCAGAACGAATGTGTGATGGATCCTGTTTATTACAGAGACGTAACGAAGACTACAGCGTGAAGGTCTATAGCTGTGTGATTTTAGAGGCTTTAAATTGAACCTGTCTTCTGAACACTTCATTAAACATGGCAGTTCCTCTGAAGTGGCCTCTCTTAAACTTGCAAAGCAAGCACTGAACCTCATTGTTCTTCGCTTATGTTGCCATACGTTTTATGGGGTAACCTTTGTGTGTTAACATTGCAATAATATTCACATGAGTTGGCAAAGGGATGATAAAAATTTCATAGTGAATTTACACTTTACTTTTGTTCACATGAGAGGAAGACAGGAAAATGAAGCTGGTGTCAGCGAGCAAACAACCACACTGTCAGCACTTTACTGCTGTGTGATTTTACTGGGAAACAACATTTAACCCTTGCTCTGATTTTTTTTTAAGTCGGCGTATTGGGGTTAATGTTTTATGTCTCTTACTGTGTGATTTACTTCCCTGTTTTAGTGGGCTGATAGGCCGCTCCTGGGCTATGCTGTTTGTCAGTGGAGGCTACAGTGTGAAGCTCTATGACAACCAACCAGGACAGTCTGCCAAGGCCATCACAGAGATCAAGTGAGTTCTACTGCTCAACTTAAAAACCCATCTGGGTTACACAGACAAACTTCCACTGTCTTAACTACATTATTATAAAATTATAGTCAACAGAAATTCGTTTCTAACCCAAATGTAATTCTTAGTAAAAACAAAAAAGCACACATATATCATCAAAATGTATAAATATACATTGCAGAAACTAAACTAGCCTCTGGTGACTGAAAAACCTAAAGGAAACATTAACACTAGGGCATCTATGCCCTGATGACTTAGAGACACCCTGTCTAAAATATATCCTGTTCTTCCTTCCAGTGCTTACAGAGAACACATATATGAATACTGCATGATCAGCAGTTTGGCACATGAATAAACACATGTTCACAGCCCAGTTATTACTGGTTAGACATTACTGTGGAATGACGCTGAGCTTTTGATGAAGGTGCTGTAGAAAATCACGGTGCCTTCAAGCTATAAAAACCCTATTAACCTAGTATTTCATGAATGTAACTCACCCTCCATGTACACGTACACTCAGTATCACTCAGCTGTTGGAGACTTATTTGTTTATATGAACAGTAGAGGGTGTCGTTGAATTAAATTTCAGGGGCCTTTTGTGATTGATTTCCTGCTGAACAAGCTAGACTGCTCTCTGTCATGTACCCTGTTTTCGTAAACTGTCACTTAGTCTAAATTACTTTAATTTGCTCAAAGGAAAATATGTTCCTGACTCAGGAGATACAATGTTATGTAACTACCACATGTTGTATCACCACTCCATATACAAATCATAAAGAGATCTTGAAGAAGCCAGTTGATAGGCTTTATTTATTTTCATTAAATAAAGCCTATCATTCCCAAAATTATTCATAAAATAGAGGTGAAAATAAATCCAAAAACAGTCAACAAGAAAACACTCCTTGGCCACAACTAACTGGCATTAACCACCTACTCAGGTGTGGTAAGCTAAACAAGTAGAGTGTATCAAAATGGTTAAAAGTTGGGAGAAATATTAACCGTCTACACACAAGTGAGCCAGCCAGTGCTGTGGTATGTACTCCACACCCTAAAAGTGTCATCACTGTTACTGCGTGACAGGATTTGCAGCAGACTACAAAGTCTCCTTTGAAACCTGCACCTCATTTTAGCTCAGACTCTGATTAATAGGTTGTCAGACCAATCTATAAACCTGTGTATATTCTCCAAAATTTTTGTTTACATTTTTTTTTCTTCATGAACGAGGACAGTAAAATATTTATGCCTCTTTAGAAAAATTTGCACAATAGTCCAATACAATACATAATTTCATACAGTGGGTCTAATAAAGCACAGTGAAAAATCCAAGTGTTTTGGCACAGGTACTTTAACCCTGTCTTTATTTATAGGCTTTTATTATATTAAATGGAAAAAAATCCCAAATTTAGTTAGTATTATACTGTCCTGCAGAAACACTTCATCATTAGACATGAAGTCGGTGACATAATGAACCCCCAGCGAAACTGCGATGACTGTCTAAATCTTCTGTGCCGCTGAGTTCAAAATATGTGCAGAGCAGACACTTTAGAATCTCTAGCTTCTTTGCAGCATCATCCATGTTTGAAGCGTTGTCTGCTTTGTGTTATATTAAAGCCACTTCTTTTGGCAGATAATAACAGATCTTACACATCTGTTAATTTCTTCCAAAGTCTTCATTCAACTACATTCTACTACTGCTTATATAATAAGCCTGTTGTAATCATTCGTTACCAATTGAAAATGTCATGATAGAAGGCAGTTTGTTTGTGCAGTGTGTGTGTGTGTGTGTGTATTAACATCTTTGTGGGGACCAAAAATTGGAAGTTTATTATACTTGTGGGGACCAACAGCCCTCTGGGGAGCAAAATCCCGGTCCCCACGAGTTTGAAGGCATTTTTGAGACTCACAATGTGGGTTTTAGTGTCAGGGTTACAGTTAGGTTCAGGGTAAGGGTCAGGGTTAGGCATTTGTTTTTGATGGTTAGGGTTAGGGTAAGTGGCTAGGGAAAGCATTATGTCAATGATATGTACCCACAAGTATATAAATACACACGTGTGTGTGTGTTAACTGCATTTTCTGTCCCTCAGGAAACAGCTGGTGGAGCTGGAGGAAGCCCACATGCTGCGAGGGGAGCTGACTGCGGCGCAGCAACTTGCCCTTCTCAGCAGTTATGATGACCTGTCTCAGGCGCTGGAGGGAGTCTTCTTTGTGCAGGTAACACAGACTGCTGACAACACAAACACATGCCGTTATATCTCTTTGGCCTACATAGTAAAACCAGTGGAAACAACATTGCTCTCTGGTGATTTGTTTATTTTTTCGTTAGCCACTTGCTCCATCACACACGTGACCGCACATTTGTTTTGTGGATGTTGGCAGACTTTGATGAAACATGGCAATGTGGGACTTCTCTCCACTGTGGTGTGGGTCTTTTCAAAAGTATGTGGTGTGTGAATCAGTGGAAACACTGTGGTTTTGGTCCATTTATTGGTTCACCTAGTTTAAATAAAGCAGCATTAAAGGAATGGTTACAACACTTGCATGTCAGTTCATTCTGACTTTGTTATTACACATTTACCTCCCAAGGAGGTGCAACATAATTTTATTTGACATATTCCATGACTAAGGAGCTTGGAAAGAAAAGCGTCTGGACTTCTTTAAGTTGCTTGAAGACGTTTCACCTCTCATCCGAGAAGCTTCTTCAGTTCTAAGGTCAAATGATGGAGAGTCCCAGATTTAAGCCCTATTGGAGTGTCCCCCCTGGAGAGGAACATGGACCCCCTTTTGATCCTCTACCTAATCACACGAGCCAAGATGTGAAAACGGGTGTAGGTCACAATTAGCCAAGGTTTCGGGTGAACTCATTGTGAAATCTAGCCCCACCCTATCATGTGATTTCCTGAGGTCAAAAGGCCCAGGATGTTAGTGGGCATTAAGGCGCCTGGGAAGGATCTCAAAACTGGATTGTGGATGGCAGACAGTTGGTGTCGTAAACCACCTCTGTTCAAGATGGTCGTTCACAGTGGACATAGATGGCTTCTTTCACTCCTCTTTCAAACCATCTGTCTTCTCTGTCCAAAATGTGAACATTGGTGTAAAAGAAGTGACCTTTGTCCTTTAGATGCAGATGGACAGCTTTTCTTTCCAAGCTCCTTAGACTAGTACTACCTGGATGACTGAGAACCTTCACAGACATATTCCATGTTAATATCCCTGCTGTACATTGAGTTGTGACATCATATAATAATATGGAGATGTTTTAAATAATAACACTTCAGTTCCTTCAGTTGCTTAACACATAAATTCCAAACTTTTTTGTTTCTCTTCATTTACTAGTTATTTTTATTATATTTACTAGTCATTTACTTCATAGTATATCAGTGGTCAGTACGTTACTGGGCAAGAAAACTCAACTCATAGGTAGACAGATACATTTACTTGTCCTTAAGGGGAAATGTGAATGCATTGTGATTTGTATACACTGCATAAAAATAACTGCATCAACATCAGACATAAAGCACACACTGTGTATGGACGCTTTCACTCTTCTTGGATCTTAAGGATGAAAGTGGCCAGAACAGTCAGGCAACCTGTGTATAGCTTGTGATCAGACGTTTGATGGATTAAGGACTAAAAGACAGTTTGAACCTGTTTTATGTGATCAAGGGGGGACATCAGCACAATGCAGGTGTTAGTAGTTCACCGGATGAGTCAAATGGATGCCTCATATCACTCACAGTATTTGCCTTGCTCCATAAATGGTCCCTATAAATGCTTGCTAAGCTTGGTAATGCAGTTCCCAACAACTTAGTAGATATTGCTATTGTCCTTCTAATTGCTTGTTTTTCTACACCTCAGAAGCATTTTAGAATCCACCTTGAAGGATAAAAGTTTCCTAAGAAAATATGTTCTTTGGTGTCTCTTACTACCCAAGCAGTCGGTCCAAGAGTCGCATTTCAGTCTGCCAGCAAGCATAACTCCAAGATGCTTGTATTCAGTCAATTCTCCATTAATAAGGGTGGGCTGGAATGATGGTTTCCTCCTAAAATTAACTGAAACTCATCTTTGTGGTTTTCAGGACAATATTTGTTTTCACACAATATTTATTGTTGTTATTAGTTATAGTTAGAATAGGTTTGAGGTACTGAGGTAGATTTTGAAAGTGAGTCAGACTGGCCCTCTCTCAGCATGAAGAACACTGAGCCTCTATATAGAGGCAGAGCTAGCAGGAGGAGAAGATGACGGTTATGATGGTTGTTATGAGGTCAAGCCCTCTGAGCAGCCACTATCAGTCCATCAGTGTGTAAACTGATTCTAATGGTAGCATGCACGTGTACAGCACATGTCTGTCAAAAAAGGAGGTCAAACCGATGTATATTCTTAAAAGTAGCAGTGATGAATAAAATGAACCTGTAAAAAAAATTGTACTTATTTTTCCTCTTGGGTTTTAGCATTTGTTGTTATTAATTATCATTTTAAATTATTATTGGCAACTGAGATTTTACACTATTTTCTCTCTTTATTTGTGGTTCAGTAGCAAGGAATGTTTTAGCGTTCGTTAAGAAACTTGTTTAACCTGATGGCTAAGTGGTTAGGGGACATATCACAAACTCTTTTAAGCTTTTAGCTACAAAGTCATGGTTTGACTCCAAGCTGACAGGTTTCTTGCTGCGTGTCATTTCCCCGCTCTGCTAACTCACATTTTCTGTCTGTCACCAAAGGCAAAGTCATAGAAATATAATGGCTTAATGTAATGGCAATAAAGGGATATGAACTGAGTAATATTGCTTACTCGTTTAAAAATAGCCCAGAATTATTCAGTTATTTACTAATTTAGTTATTTGTTGCATGACTCGGCTGTTTACCTTGAATAAGAACAGCTTTCTCAATGTGACCATTTGGCCAATGTAAAATAGTTTATAAAAACCTTAAATAGTTCTATGAACATTTGCATTGTTTGTCTTCGTTGTGTCACCATGCTCACCTCGAGTCCGATGGCTATGCTCCCTGAGCCTGGAGGCTTGCTGCCAAAAAGAGACTTTTGTCTTGTTTTTTTTCTTCCCACTGTAACAATGTGTTTGAAGGGAATTGTTGGGGTTGTTAAAATCTAAGACATCTACCTGCTGTTATTGCTATTATAAATTGTAAAGTGGAGCTTTGCTTTGACAAAAGAGTCAGATGGAGTTTGTTATAAGAAGTGTCGTCATACTAAAGAAAGATGTTTCATTAAAAATCACTATGTCAAATTAAAAAAGAACACAAACACACAAGCAACATTGGACAGTGTGCGTATCTAAACACAGTCACTTAAAATACAGTATGAAGTTGACCTTTTATGCCAGCAAAATGCCCACCAGGCAGAAATTGCTAAAGCAGACAATGTAGCGCCTCTTCACAGTAGATGTGATGAGAGTGCACAGAGGCAGGTAGAGTCAAATAAAATCAATACTCTGCACTGAGTTCCTTCCAACAATGAACAATTGTGGATTCAAGAACAGGGAAATGCTGCACAGAAATATATAGAGAGTTCCCGAGAGCACCGTTAGACACATACTTCCTGAAAGCGCCTTGAGGCGACTGATGTTGTGATTTGGCGCTATATAAATAAAATTGAATTGAATTGAATTGAATTGAATTGAATTGAATTGAATTGAATTGATAGCATCTGACCATCTGTAAGTTTCACTCTACTATTGATCTGTGAGAAGATGAGAATATTTACAGGAGGCTTTATTAGTCATTTGGCTACAGATCAGTAGCTTGTCTAACTGTTTTCTGACTGTTAGTGTAAGGCTTGGTGGAACAGTGGGAGCAGACGTGAAGGGTCCTTGATCATGATCCTCACCACACCACATTATCAGGCAGGCATGGTGGAGACCTGTGAATACAAGCTTCCATGGAAGAAGTTACATTTCGATAAAGCTAAACAGAGAGATCTAGTTCGGTTGGAATACCAGATTAGGCAAAGTCCAATTCACAAGGGATCACTCTGCATTTCTGATTAAACTGAGAAACCGAAGAAACTTAATTTATGGGTGGAGATGTAACACCACGCAGGATTTTTCAGGAAAAATCAACACTTATGTATATACAGAAATTTTTATAAAATCAGATTAAAAATGGCACTAAATCACAACAACAGTCACCTCAATACATTCCATATTGTAAAGTAAAGACCCTTTACAAAGACCAGAGAAAATTCCAACAATAAGGCAACCCCTATGAGCAAGCACCTGGTGACAGTGGGAAGGAAAAACACCTTTTAACAGAAAAAAACCTCACTTCAGCTGTCCAGATTATATGTCCTTTTCATGGACAGAAATAGATGGCTCATTTACTGTGAAGTTTGGCGAAAACTGAAGAAAACTTGAGCTTTGAGAAAGATGCAAAACTGGAGAGAACTGACAATTAATGGGAAAAGTCCAACTTGGAAAGAAGGAAAGAAAGAACGAACGAACGAACGAACGAACGAACAACTGAATGAACGAACGAACTACTTTTGGCTGCTCCATTATTCTCAAAGGTTTCGCCAGAGGAGGTAGCTCTTCATGTTTGATTTTGCAGATTTTTACACCAGACGCTATTCCTGACACAACGCCTCCGGGATTTGTGTCTCCGTCGGGCGTCAGACTGGGGATGTTTTCCACACCAGGAAATGCCAATTATTCAGTTAACTTATTAGTGTTTCTTGTTGGTATAAGTTAACATTTCCATGCATAGCAAATCATATATCTTCAAAACTTCCCCCCCTTTTATGCCACACATGGCCAGAAAGAACAAGAGCCTAAAGGGCATGGACTGGTTTGGCAGTTTCTGCGTCCAGCTCAGTTCTGTCTAGAAGAGAGCTGACAAACACAAAAATGATCAAGTACACGTCTTATAACGGCACTTGTTTTGTTGGACTGAGTTTGTGATCTCATGTGACTTTGGCAGCAATACTCAAACAACAGTAAACAGGGTTTATCCAGTTACCAAACAATCCAGTCCAACTGCTGGCAGTGTGTAAAAAGACAAGGAAGTTATGGGGCCTCCTGGTGACAGTTGAAAAAAAACACCAAAAAACCCACATTTCTGTTTACATCAGTTTAGCTCAGATGGAATAAGTAAATAGTGCTAGGTTCCTGCGAATCATGAAGAGCCTGTCGTGACCATCCGTTCTATTTAAGGAAACTGAAGTTTGAGGCTTCTGCTGTTCCTAGGACTGCACTCTTCTGGACAGAGACTCTGATGTTGTGCCTGGAATCTGCTGGGGCCACTCTGCCAGTTTGGGGGTTACACCACCTAACTCCTGTTGCCACTGGGACCACTTTACCTTTCACATCTGCTCTGGGGAAGATGAGATTTGTCAAAATCTTTAAAAATGCCAAGTGATGAAAAATGCCTTAGACAATTAAACTAAACTAAAAAAAAAAAAAAAAACTTAAAGAATGTGTTGTTTAAATTAAAATTCCCGTTAGAATTACATTAGATTAGGTTATTGCTTGTGTTTTAACACAAATCCGCTAACTGCATGTTAAACAGCAGAGCCTTTCATTACAATGCATATATGTGAAGTATACTGGTTGTTCAGCCAGTTTTTGCAGCTTTGTGTCCAGGATGAGTAATATTGTAGATGAACAGTACCGGTTTTGGCAGTCACACCTTTTCCTCCCTGCGAGGTGACGGTAAGCAGGTAGTTTAAGAGCCAAACTGGATTAATTTAGTGTTTAAGATGTTAACTTTATGGCTTTTAACACATTTCCCTGAGTATATTCCCTAAAGCTATGGACAGTGGTAGATTCAAGTTTGACAATAAGAAACAAATATTAAATGTTTCTTTAATTTTATGATGGTTTTGTCTTTGCTATTGTCAAAGAAGAGTTGACATCAGAAAGAGTCGATGCAGCAGTTCATCCAAATTATGTGAAATAATAGTTGTAATAAATAATTTGATTGATGCTATGACTATATTTTTCATATTCAGTGGGATGCTTCACTGATTTTGGTTTGAAATAATGTTTAATTATATCATTATAGAAAATAATATTTGGCTTCCACACCTTACCTGCATTTATGTATTTTATTTCCCCCCAGGAATGTGTTTTTGAGCAGCTTGAGGTAAAGCAGAGCGTCTTCCATGACATGGAGCGTATTGTGGGAAAAGATGTCATCCTGAGCAGTTCCACGTCCTGCCTAGTGCCCAGCAAAGTCTTCTCTAAAGTCCAGAACAGGAGTCGCTGCCTCGTCTCTCATCCGGTTAGTATTTTGTATACTCAGGCACTGAGTGGATACTGTAGTGTAAACTGACCACAGTGTGTTAACCTCCAAACTGGGTAAGCCAGCCCATAATTCATCATCAGTACAGCCAGGTCTGTAAGTGTCTTGACGGTGATATGGTTGTCATAATTTTCTGTCTATAGACAAATTCAGTGAGCTTGAAGTGAAGCAATTAAAATTAATCATTAAACATGCTTATTTGATAATCCTTCCATTTTTACAGGCTCAAAAGTAATTGAGTCTGCAAATCATGAGCCCATTCATTGCCACGTGACTTGTTTTATGATTATGTTTTGACAAATTAAGGAGATAAAAGGAATATAGGAGTTTTTTTCAAGTACTGAATGAGTATGTGGTTGCTGCTCAATGGTGCGCTCATTAAGCAATCCAAAGACATGTCGATGCAAGTGAAGGAAGCCATCATTAAGCTAATAATCCCACTTCTCAGAGAAAAAGGAAAAGCTTTAGGAGTGGTAAAAAAAAAACCCTAATCTCGTACATTTTAAAAAGAAGAAATCCTCTGGCCAGTTCTGTAAAACAAAAGCCTGAAAGACCATGGAAAAAAACTCAAGGGGATGATGACAGAATTTTTTCCATGATTAAGAAAAAATTTTCACACAGGCAAGAAAGAAAATCTCAAGGAGGTAGATGTATCATTATCAAGAGACGCCTTCATGAATGTAAATACAGCGGATTTACAGCAAGAGATAATGAAAGGCCACTGGTTACGATCAAGAAGACCACTTTAGACTTTGCCTAATAGCTTCTAATTAAGCCAGACTAATTCTAGAAAAAGATTATTTGAACCGATAAAACCAAGATTAACTAGTAGAAGAACGAAGGGAACTGTAAGAGGAAGGGAAGGCACAAATCATGATCCACACCACATCATCTGGCAGGCATAGTGGAGACCTGTGAACACAAGCTACCGTGGAAGAAGTAAAATTTCGATAAAGCTAAACAGAGAGATCTAGTTCGCTTGGAATACCAGATTGGGCAAAGTCCAATTCACAAGGGATCACTCTGCATTCCTGATTAAACTGAGAAACTGAAGAAACTTAATTTATGGGTGGGCATGTCTCTATCCTGTGCATGTCTCTATCATGTCTTCCTTCTTTCACCCCAACCGGCCGCCCCTCCCTGAGCCTGGTTCTGCCGGAGGTTTCTTCCTGTTAAAAGGGAGTTTTTCCTTCCCACTGTCACCAAAGTGCTTGCTCATAAGGGGTCATATGATTGTTGGGTTTTTCACTGTATGTATTATTGTAGGGTCAATCTTACAATGTAAAGCGCCTTGAGGCGACTGATGTTGTGATTTGGCGCTATATAAATAAAATTGAATTGAATTGAATTGAATTGAATAGATGTAGCACCATGCAGGATTTTTCAGCAAAAATCAACACTAAGGTCATTTTAATAAATTCAGATTTAAAATGGCATTAAATCACAACAATAGTCACCTCAATACACTCAATATTGTAAAGTAAAGACCCTTTATTAATACAGAGAAAACCCCATCAATAAGGCAACCCCCTATGAACAAGCACCTGGCGACAGTGGGAAGGAAAAACACCCTTTTAATAGAAAAAACCTCATGCAGAACCAGGTTCAGAAATGAAGACAGGATAAAAGACACGCTATAGAAGAAAGCCAAGTGAGCTGACAGCCTTGAGCTACAACTGTGTTGGCTGTCTGATAAATAGGTTACCTTCACAGCAGTCAAGGTCATGACAGAAAAGAGGGAGGAGTTTGCCAAGGAGGTCTGATTACTGAAGAGAAGCAGTATTTTTTTAAAAACAAAAGCATTAATTCCAGTTCATCATTCCTCATTTCATTTTGACCATAAAATGATGAGAGTTTGAGACAGAGAAAAGACACTGCTGAGCTGGGAAAAGGAGGGAATTTATTTGGAAAAATGTGTGTAATTCGGTTAGTAAAGTATTTTTATCAGCCTTCTGACGCCTGACCGGTGATTGGTGACAAGGCTAACTCTGTGTTTGGGGAAAAAACAAGAAGAAGTTTCTCGTGGGGAAAAAATGTGTGTCACTTAAAATTATTTAGTTTAATTTTTTTAATTGGAGAACAATTTTAAAAAAAGAAAAGAAAAGCTACTCTCACTACAAAGGGTTGGGATCTGGGTAATTACCAGTGACGAGTTAGACCTCACAGAGTTTCCATTGAAATAATAATGGATCTGCTTATATTTACAGGCTAGCCCAACCACAATCAATCAATCAATCAACCAATCAATCAATCAATCAATCAATCAATCAATCAATCAATCAATCAATCAAAATAAATACATCACAACAATATAATAATAATAGCATATTATATTACTTACAGTATAATATGAATAGCCAAACACAATGGATCAGAAGAATCAGCTGAGCACTTCTATTGCGATAGACCTTTAGATTACATTGAACTCACCTTTAGTTTATCCATGCTATCATGTGCACAGACAGAATGACACACAAACGCTACCAAAAACATAACCTAACTGATGGAGGTAAATATGGTTCACCTGAACTCATGAGCCAGATGGGCTTGTTTATAATTTTTATTTTCTAGCTGTTTCTCTCCCTGCGCTTCTTTTGCTGTAGCAATGATGTTTTGAGGACATCAGTAAATCAAGCATGTATATCATGAGCTTTTCTAAATCACCAGTGGTGAAACTGTATCACTGTAACTGTATTGGTGTTAATTTGGTATAGATGATTGCCTTCAGTGTATAAAAACCCTGTTATGATCATGGGGCAGTCTAAACAGTGTTCTTTTTGTCTCTCTAGATTGGAAAATATGAATAGATTACGAATAGACTAATTGATTTCAATGACATTGAAATCAATTTACAATTTTTGTGTAAATTGAGCATTAAAAACATAGACCATAAAAATTAGAGATTATTCAGTTTGCTATAAGTGAGCAAACATGATGTGCCCGTCTTTAGACTAACCTCTGAATGCTACAGGTGTTGCTGTTGGAACGAGCCGAGGTGGCTGCTTTTTAAATGACTTGTGATAATTGCAAAAAACATTTTGCTGTCCTTAATGTGTCTAATCATCATCATAATTTTAGACTGTCAGTCTTAAAGCTGTAATGAGGGTAGTGTCCACTGTAGTCTGCTAACAGTATGGAAGTACTGTGCCATGCACTGAAATGACACTTTCACTGTTAGAGGACTAGGATGAGGCAGAATCAACAGTTGATAGTTCAGCTATGTTTGTTAGTACTGCTTACCTGAGGAAGTGTTACTTAAAAACACATCCGGCATATCAGTGAAATAATCATGACTTAATATGTGTTTGTTTTGCCCAGGTAAACCCACCCTACTATGTAAAACTGGTGGAGCTGGTACCTCACCCAGAGACAGCAGCAGCCGTTATGGACACCACCCATGCTCTGATGACCAAGGTACAAATCTTACGCAAAAGATTATGCATTCCTGGGCCCTGTTATGTCCGAACTTGTTGAACAGATTTGAAAAGAAATCAGAAGAAGACACCAGTGGATTAAAAGCACGAGGAAGCCAAACCTCACTTTCTGAATATGACTGATAACTTATAAAACATGGCTATGAAGAGGAGACCAATACTGCTGTCATACTGTGCATTAAGCCTAGCTCCTAGCTTTCTTTTCACATTAGTTTGATGTTGTTCTGGCCATTTTTAGCATTTGACAGTGTGTCACAGTCTTGAGTACAGCTGCTACACCACAAATCTTAACAAACAGTTTGCTGTCAATGATTCCGTACTTTATTCCAAGCAAGTCTCAACAAGCTCGTTTTCTTACCATGAACAAACAGTGGCTTCCTGAAACTAGTAAGCTTCATGAATGACACTCTATTATTCAGAAAATTGTCGTGACTTGGCTTGACTTAACTGATTTCTCCTGACACAGGTTGGCCAGGCGCCTGTCCTTCTGAAAAAAGAGATCGATGGCTTTGCCCTAAACAGAGTTCAAGCCGCCATTATTGCAGAGTCATGGAGGCTAGTCCAGGTTAGTGTTTGACTGTTTTCTGGGCATCTGGGTGGGGATGCCAGTTTTTCAAAGTGGATGTTACCTGGCAAAAGTCTGCTGAATTTTATCTCCACGTGAATGCCAACTTCAAGCAAGGCTAGCCATGAATATGCTTTCATAACATTTTTCTTCAAATGCAAGAAAATGGTCATAAATATATGACACTAACTCTGAATCTCAAACAAAAAAAACCCCATTGCTTTACTGCTGCATTGTTAAAGTTGACTTCTAGGTCATAATGATGAGTGTTTTCACTTGAGACTGAGGTGCTCTTGTCCAGAGGTAAAACTCTGGACAAGAGCACCTCAGTCTCAATCAGGTTTCATGTGGCTGCTGATGCTTTTGTAATAGAGGCAGGAAAGAGGAAGCCCTTGTCAGCTCATTTCTTCTATTATGTCCACAGTCTCCCTCTAAAAAGGAGCACAATGATACTAAATGAGCTTTAGCCTCTGATGACAGGCACCATTACGTGATCACTCACTGAGGAATAAGCTTGAATGATAATAAGAGCAATGGGGACAATGACAATCACGGCTGATGGAATGTTAACTTGAGATGTATATGGTGTTACCGAGACTGAATTCCCATGAGGAGTTTGATGTTGGCTTCAAATATAGAACCACAGACATCAGAAGCACATCAAATGAATTGCTCCACTAAATAATGCAACACCAGATACTTCCACAGATGTAGTTCTGAACTTTCACACATCTTTTACGATTTCCTGTGTTCCAAGTTTCTCGCTTTTGTCTGTTACATCAGTGACTCCTGTTGTAGTAAAGCTGTCCTTATTAAAGGACTGAATCTGTAGCATTAATCATCTGCTTGGATTTATATTGTGCTTTTCCAGTTTTACTCAAAGCACTTTATTGTGCTTCAACTACTTTTATTCACCTCCCTTTCAAGCCAAGTTAGAATCACCAGTGAACCTAACATGTATGTCTTTGAACTGTTGAAGAGTACCTGACAGAAGCTCATGCAGCCACAGCAATGATGACAGTGGGGTGCTAACCACCGTGCCACCATGCCACCCATGGCTGAAGTGACAAAATAAAACTATAGTTTCCTGGGTAGATGATTTAGGTTTAAAGGCCAGTGAGATTTATAGTTTCTTAGTGCATGAAAACTGTTTTCTAGTAAAGTAAAAGCAGCTGAGGTAGGCCAGCATAAGAAAAAGATGATGTCAGATAGTGTTTGAGCTGAGGAACTTAGAAAGATGCACATCAGTTGTCTTGTGTTAGATCTATTAATACCACTAAATGCAATTCAGGCTTGCACTAAAAGCGATACAGGAATGGTATTACAACCGACTTCCTAAGATAGCTGTTGTGACATGTTAAGCTTTCATTGATGGAAACCGGCGGAAATTAACCACCGCTCTGCACTGTTGCTCACAGACCTGTTCCTGAAAGGTGAGTGGGCAGCATTAGCATAGATTTAAAGCTACAAACCCATTAGCAGATAATACCAGGAGATATGGCAGTAGTTACTTAACTGATTGCAACTAAAATAAAAATAAAATGGGTTTTGATTCAGCTGAAATGGGTAAAAGGAATCTGGATAATCACATTTTGTTTCATAATAGCAGGGGATTGCATGGAGTATTAAAAAGTTGGCTCAGAAAGAGCAGAAATCTATTTTAAGTTACTTGTGTGACTTTGCACATGATTCAGATTTGTACAATTGAGAAAGAAGTCTCTATGACATTAATGAAGGAGAAATGCATTAGGAGTCTTCATGAGTAAATTAGTAGGACTGGTCTGTTTTGTGCATTTGTGTGCTCAAAAAAATCAGTTTATTGCACAGTTTACTGATAATGTAGAAGAAAAAGTGTTTCTTTTGAGTCTGCATGAAATTGGTTTCTTTTTATGTTGTTGCCAGACTACCAGTTATCTGAATGAGGACTATAATAGTGTGTGCAAGACTGAATTGTTGCTGGTCAGGGGTGTAAAAAACAACTTTATTACATTTTCATATTCAAATGGTTGCTTCCATAGTGAAAAAAAGAAAAATGGAAGCAGCAGAATCACCAGAGTAGAGTAATTATTTGGTGTTGTGGACCAGAGCAATGTGAATAAACAGTAACAACAGGCTGGCCCTTTGCATACGTGGGGCAGCTGTTCCATCTCTATGGCACGTGCATTCTTTTATGGCTAATTACAGCATTGGTGTAATTTAGCATTCGAGTAACAAATGAAACAAAAGCTCTTAAAGGTTATTATTACATCAGTCAGCAGAACTGACGTGTATGTGACATTTGTTCATATGCTTATACAGTAATTTTTGCACATACACAAAAGGTAAGTGACGGAATCCCAATTAATAATTTACATCACAATCAAATGAATAATCAGATGACTGCTTGGTGAATTTGTCTTGTCTATAGAACAATTCAATATAGCTAACCTCACATAGCAGATTTTTAGAGTCTATGTTTTGTACTTTGTGCTATTACATTGATTTTGGCAATGAATTTGTCAGCAATGTATGCTGTTGTTGTAAATGCAGGTTTATTTTAATACTAATTAGATAAATGCCTAAAATGACAGCTCCTACATATGTGATCAATGAAAAAGACTATGTTTATTTGTCATTTTTGAGGTTTTACATATTAGTTACTCTCAGGAAGAGAAGCAGGCTTCATGATTTGCCTCACAACAGAGCTCCTTGTTTGTCAGAGCTTTAGACTTTAAGAAGCTCTGAAGTGACAAGATTGTTTTTTTTGCTTCACCAGTAGCTTTTTGGTTCAGCGATGAGCCGAGAGGGCCTGCAGGCCTCTTGGACCCTTGATTGTTCAGTCATTTTTGAGCCCAAGACAGCAACACTCCCTGCTGAGAATAACATATCAGTTCTTAGAATGAAAACCTCCAAGTCATACTTCCACGAAATGCAAGAGAAGCCACTCTTGCGCCACTGCGCTGGCTGTATTGCAACATCTGTACATGAAGCATGTGAAATTAATAATTTTACACAGAACTGTCGCAGCTCAGACTTGTATCTAAATTACATTCTTTACCACCGTGTATGAGGTGAACTCCCCACCCCGGACCCCAAGCACACCCATAGACCTTAGCTGACAAAAATGCCACATTGCTGTTAAAGGTGTCAAAAGGTTTATCACAAAGCAGCCTGTTCACAGTAACATTGTAATGAAATAAGATGCTTTCACACATCCAAAATCATTCAACTGCAAAAACATATAAAACTTTCAGTACAATTTAAGTGTCTTTAAAATGTCACGACTACATGAAAAACCTTTGTTTACCTGAAATAATGAATCCACCTCTATAATTGCTGCTGGCTTCAATAAAATTTCATCATATGATCCTTTACGGAATGCAACAGAGAGGCACGCCATCCTCAATACTGCTCGACACAAATAATGAGTTGTGACATCTAGAGTTGCTTGGGAGTGTTTATCACTCACTTGAGGCACAGTTGTACTTAACTAAACAATGTGACGGGTCACCAAACACGAATGGTATTTGATGAGACAATTAAGCAAAGTTCCTGCAGTACATGTACGTGTACATAGCAGGTAATCACTTCCAACAAATTAATGTGTTCTAATAAACTTAGAATGAATTCATTAAAAAATATTTGGGAGCAGGTGCCAGTTTGGGGAGGCTGTTTGGTTCACCACTATCTTGAATAATTTGGCTAAGATGGACGTCGCCTAATTGCATTTCTATGTATGTGGCTAGGGACCAATCTTATTTGTAGTACATCTTATAAATTATAATTTAAAAATCAGATGTAGCTCTTTGAAACTACATCTGATTTTTCACTGCTCACAAAAATTAAAGGAACACTTACTGTATTGGGCCTGGCATGAAATTAATTAACCTGTCTGATAATTTCCTGGTTGGTTAAGCAGCTGAGGTCATTGTCAATCACTTTCAGCTGTATTGGTGTTCATGGACTTAACGACAGGTGCACTAAAGTGGCAACAATTAGAAAACCCTCAAAACAGGAATGGTTTTACATGTGGAGGTCATTGCAAGTTTCCCCCTCTTGATTTTTTTTGGCTGGTTTTCCACTCGTGCTAGTTTTGGCTTGAGTAATTATCCCTACTGGCAGTATGAGGCGATTCCTTAACCCTACAGAAGTTGCACAGGTTGTCCAACTTGGATGGCACATCCACACGTACTGCAGCAAGAAGGTTTAATGTGTCTCCCAGCACAATCTCCAGAACATGAAGGAGATTTCAGGAGACTGGCTGTTATTCTGGGAGAGCTGGACAGGGCTGTAGAAGGTCCACAAC
>VURO01017702.1:2036-12825 GCA_015108175.1 Pelvicachromis taeniatus
GGACCCGCTATCCCCCCCCCCCCCCCCCCTTATCTGAGAAATCCCCTTATCAGTCCCCTGCATTCACACATCCGTGCCTCTACATCTAGCACACAGGCTACAATCAAACATTGACTGAAGGAAGAAGGCTGCAGAAGAAGAATGTTGACTTACTGGAGTTACAGTTTATCCTGACACAGTCTAGATGGGGAGGGGAGAATAAGTGACAGATGAAATCGCATCCTTCAAGGTTACAGCTGCAGACATCCAAGAGCAAAAAAAAAGCCACCTTCCGGGGACGGTCACATGACACTGGCGACCATTTTAGCCTAGTTGGCTACTGACGTTAAGCATTTCTATGTCATATTGGAAATCCAAAGTAATCCCCAGTCCAATTCTTTTAATCAGTAATACTGTAGTATTACCCCCAGTAATATTGGAACAACACTGGTCAATATTACTGCACTGGATAAACCATCTGAAGCTTTTTATTCTGCACATTTAAACCTGTGTCATTGTTCTTATCATGATATTATTACTCCCCCCCCCAAAAAAACCCCCATCATGTTTCAAAATGGTCACTTGCAACTTAATGGCCACATCGATTTTGCAACCCAGCACCCAGAGCCCCAAATACTACTACTACTAGTTGTATGAAATAAAGCCGCTTTAGATCGTACGCCAGAAGAATAACAATCTGAGTCTTAGATTAAAATCCACACCTAAGGGGGAAATACTGAGCCTTTGTGTTAGGTGCGGGTTGAAATCCATGTGACCAGGCTGGTCATGTGCCGTCAACCGCAACAGAAAAGTGGGTGCAAACAGCCTCGTGCCACTCAGCACCAACACCATACAGAGGCCTTAAGACCCCCCCTTTCAGAGGATCCTACGCAAGTTCTGGAAAATGAGTCTACATAAGTCAAACTGAATTATAAATAACACTAAATTCAGATTTAAAACATAAAGTAGAAATGAGTACACTGCAAGAAGAATTCACTACAAATGTTCTATGCTTTTAGATTTATTATATTCAGATACTTTACAAGAAGACATATTCTTTCTGTCAAGTCTTTCTAGTCCAGCCGTACTGGTATAAAGGCCTGCACTCTACTTAAATGTACCACTCGTGCCACCATCTGCAGGCGAGCTGGGTGCCGTGGCATCGGGCTGTTTGCCAGACGGGCCGCAGGCTCTGGGCCTTTGAAGGGGTGAGTGCCATCTTTGAACAAGGCATGAGAGATGCCAGCTAGACCAAGGGTTACTAATGGATAGAGAGAAACATGAACCTGCTATCATGAGGGAAATAAAATCGAATAAAACGGACAAAGAAACAAACCCACATGATAAAAATGCAAACTATCATGGCAGCACTACAATGCAGTAACACCTACCTGCAGTTGAGAATAGATGGCAGACGATAAAGTGAAGTGTTTGTGTACTTGAATTAATGCATGTGTCAGAGATGCCATCTATTGAAATCATTCAAAAGTGAAATGTGTGTTTTTGGAAAAAAAAAAAAAAAATCAATTTGTGCACGATAATGGGCATGACTAAAGTGATCTACGATCAGTTCAAAAGATGTGCTGCAGTGCATGGATAAGTGTGTTAAGTGTTAGACTGATGGATAGAAAAATCTACAAAGACATCTTCGCAACAAGGCATAAAAAACAAGGCAAGTCAAAAACAATGCATGCAGCTACAAAAACAAACTACAAAACGGGTTTAGTATGTGTTAGGTCTGATATAATGTCTGGACCATAAAGAAAATTCTTACAAAAAGAACAGAAACACAAAAACGGTAAGGCCACCCCAAGAACTGGAAGAGAGGTGACGGCTAATACGATACCTAGGTTGACCGTTAGCTTGACCCTTCCGCTGTCCAACTCGAGCCGCAGCGTGTCTGCAGAATCACGAGACGTGGCGGCCATCAGCAGGCCGAACGCTCGCTGGGACATGAAGCGGAGGGAGACGTCTTCGGCCTCAGTGTGAATGATGTTAGGGATCACCACCTTCATATACATGCTCCCGTCATAAGACAATATCGATGCCTCTGTGGGAACAAAAAGACAGAAGAAAGCTCAAATGCTGATCTTGACTTGCCATAAATATTAAATAGACCTTTAACTAGCGTCACAAAAGTGATGCGGGCAAGTGCGTGGGTGCAGAAACAAGAGATGACAAGATAAACGGCACAAAATATCAGATCATTCCATATGTTTCACCTCCTTCAGACAGATGTTCATGCGGCAGGAGATGAAATTTACAACAAAAAGCATATGCTCTGAAAGTAAACATGAGAGAAATATTTAATTAATCCTGTGCTGAATTTGTAAGATTGCTCACTTACAAAGAAATGAACAATTTCTAATGTTTTATTTTAATGGAGAGAGACAGAATATCAACCAAATTACATAAAGGTTATAAATTCATTTGCAGGCCATAGAGTGAAATAAGTAAATTATTCCCAAGTAAACACATTTTATTGGTGTAGAAAGCTGTGTTGGGAAGGACATTTCTTGTAGTTTGTCACCAACTACAAGAAATGTAGTAGGAGGCATGTTTTGGGTCATTGTCATGTTGGAAGCCCCATTCACAATCCATCTTTAGTGCTCTCTCTCTCTCTCTCTCTCCCGAGAAGATTCTCATTGAGGATTTTACAGGACATGGCCCTTCCCACTGGTCCCTCAGTGGCCGTGAAGTCATCCTGTACCTTTAGCAGAAAAACAGCCCCAGAGCATAACGCTCCCACCGCCGTGCTTGACTGTGACGATGGTGTTCTTTGGGTCATACTCAGGATTTCTCTTCCTCCAGACACAGCATGTTGAGTAGATGCCAAAGAGCTCATCTTTGGTTTCATCTGACCTCAGCACTTTCTCACAAGCCTTGTCTGAATCATTTCAAGTTCAAGTTCACTGGAAAACTTAAGACAGGTCTATACATATGCTGTTGAACAGATGAACAGAAGACCAAGCTCCTCCTGTGTACTTGTAGCTTCACCACCTATCACGTGATCATCCTCTCCCCATTAAGGAGAGATTTTGCATGGAGCTAGATCCCCCCCCCCCCCCCCCCCCCCCACACACACACACACACACAGGTCCCTCATGCTTAGCTTCAGCTGCACTTGCTGTAGTTATCATCCATCAGCTGACAAGTCAGTGTCGCACACATGCTGCTCAGGGTGCAGAAAATTAAATCATCATGCTACTCCCTCCTTTCCCCAGCAACTCCCCACTGTAGCGTTAGCTACATGATGCCTTTACTTTCATCACAGGATCTTGTTCTGTAAATGTAAAATCAGTCGTATGCTAACCTCATATAAAAACAGTTTCCGTGCTGAAGAATACAAACTATTTTGCACTTAAATAGAGACAATACAAACAGGGTTTGATGGCTGCTGGGCCACACTGTTCTGTTTCTATTCTTTTGAGAAAGCCTGAGTGAGTGTGGTGAAGAAAGAGGAAGACTGTCAGCAGAGTGGAAGCCTCTTGGGGAGAGAGAGAGACAGATTAAAAAGGGAATCCAACCATGAAATACCTGTTTTGACGCCTCAGCTTTTAAAAGAAAAAATAGCCCTGTGGCCTAAGAAATGCACCAGCATTTGGCTGTGTGTGTGTGTGTGTGTGTGTGTGTGTGTGTGTGTGTGTGTGTGTGTGTGTATGTGTGTGTGTGTGTGTATGTGTGCGTGTGGGGAAATGCCGAGGCTGGGGGTGAGAGGTTTTGGGTTTTTTTGGAGCATCACACCAGAGACGGTCTGTACATGTAAACGATGAAATCTCCTTTGTCACGTACTGCGTTCAACTACAGACTAAGGTGCCATTTCCAGGTCGATATTTACAGGCGAATGTTTACCCATGCAAAAGGTAATGCATTATAAGTAATATTGGATTTTTCCTCACCTAAATGTCAAAATTTGTGTGATGTGTTGCAAAATTCATGTATAAGCAGTGTGAAATCACTCAACCATTCATCCCACCAAACAGCACACTGCTATAAAAATCCCACTTTCGTCTGTGTTGCTCTTAGGGCTGTTGTAAAAATCTATTCTATGAACAAGCTGTCGACTGTGTGGGTACAGTAGCCTGGAGGATAATGAAACCTTGGCTCACCATTGTTCTTCCCAATTTTAAATTGCCCTGGCTCCCTACCTCTTTGTATCTCCTCTGCTCTCTTGCGCGCACACATAAAAAAAACACATCCACACATGCATACATACCACAAATGGATGTCCTAACTAGCAGTGCATGTATTGATTTGTGAGCCAGGTCTGGTCGTGGTCTCACAGTAGAAACAAGGAAAAAAAGTAAATAAAATGAGGTGAGAATAAATCTGCAACTAGGGAGAACATAAAAAGCGCCCTTTGAAACAAACTATGATGTCCACTCTGGAGTTGAAACCGACTGAGCGTTGAAGTTTTTCCCAGGTGTTTGCAGATATGGCAGTGGCATGCTATGGAACCACAATTAAAAGTGAACATGTTACTTAGTGAACAACTTGATTTTCTTTTTCTCTTTAATTGCAGTGTCTGAAAGAGTTCTGATGGATTCTGCCCCACTGAAACCAATAAGTGGCAGAAATACACAACAGACAACAGTGGAGAAAACTGCATAGTTATGCTGGAGTAATGTGTGTTCTTTCCAACCACATGGAAAGAGGTTTAAAGAACATTTTGAGAGTACAGCCAAAATCGACGTTTCGCAGACATGTGACCATGGTGACAGTGCAGCATCAAATAAATAAAGTCCCCAGTCACACAGGCATAGATATGAGTCTGTGAACTCTTGGCAACCACAGGTTGCTTGAGAAGAAATGTGTATTCCCTCACTGGCTGGCAAAAACCTCCTTCTGATTGCTTTGTTCGCTAGCTAGCTATTGCTGCTAGCTTGCCAGCTACTCTCTGAGCTGTAGTGAAGGAGTGAAAAATGAACAACTAAAGAATGAAGAACAAATTAAAAAATGAAGACTGTTTGCCTTTTTTAAAGATGTTGACTGCAGCAACTGAGGTGGAGCTTTTATTAGAAGGTAACCCGTCTCCATTTCTAGATTGCGTCACACTTAGCATGTCTCTATCCTGTCTTCCTTCTTTCACCCCAACCGGTCGCAGCAGATGGCCGCCCCTCCCTGAGCCTGGTTCTGCCGGAGGTTTCTTCCTGTTAAAAGGAAGTTTTTCCTTCCCACTGTAGCCAAAGTGCTTGCTCATAGGGGGTCATATGATTGTTGGGTTTTTCACTGTATGTATTATTGTAGGGCCTACCTTACAATGTAAAGCGCCTTGAGGCGACTGATGTTGTGATTTGGCGCTATATAAATAAAATTGAATTGAATTGAACTTAGTAGTAAAGAGCATAAAAAAGTAGTGGCAACTGTGGCACATGCCAAGAGGTTTTTGATGCAGCACCTCCGTCAGCCAGTGACAGCCAGCAACTTCCAGGAACCACAGCCAGCCAGTCAGGGGATGCACATGTTCCCAATTGACTGACTGTTCTACTGCCTTCAATATGGTGGACAACTCTCGAGCAAAGCAGCCATGATGTCACAACGTCTTGCACAATGTTTAGTAGTCCTCTGGGTTTTTTCACTCTAAAAACAGAGCAACACAGTTTCAACAAAAGAGGAAGAGATATGTGAATACATGCATTCGTGTTCATCTACGCTGACTCGCATAATGACTAGCTTAGTAAATCTGCCATGGATCGCTTGCAGGCAATTCAAAGTGTTGCTCCTATGCCATCCTGTTGTTGTCAGGATCCAGTTTAAAACTGTCACCTTCACACAGAAAGTCAGACCACATTCCTTCAACGTCACTCCTCAGCTCCCACTCTTATGTCAAAAATGGAAAAACTATAGTCAGTCCCTCACATGCGCCCAAAAAATGCTTTGACTGTGTTTACTGTGTGGATTCTTCCACAAGCCAACTACAGACGTATCCGTTTAACTAAGTGTTTGGCTAATACTGCTGGCACCAGCTCTGCTTTTATGCATTATGAATTTTTAATTTTTGCACTGCTTGAAATGAAAGCATTTTTCACATTATTATATTTCACATCTTCTCTTATTTTGTTTTCTTTTGCAATGAATTCTGGTTTTGTCTGCTGCACATTTGTGTCAGGCACATTGTGGGCCCTATTGCTTGCTTGCTTGTATAAAAACACTAATGCTGGGAATCATGAATGTCAGTACAAAATTTCATGGTTATCTGAGGTATTAAGTGAGCAATTGGCAGACCCACTGTTACTATCCCTTGTTCCACAATATAAGCATGACTGAAAAAGCCTTCTAAATCACCATATTTTCTTTGCTTTGCCTTTTGTTCATCTGTTCCAGCAGTTCTAATTATTCACCTTCCACATCTTTCTCCACCTGTCAATCATGTATGCATGTAAACCCAATACAAAATTCTGTAAACCCTAAACCTACGAATATTTTGAACCATACAACACAAGACTTTTTGTGTTATCCACTCTGAAATGAATCAATCTTTTGTGGCTCGGGATTGTGTTAAATTGTTTTCACTGACTTTGAAATGATGTTTCAAAGTCCGGCTTTTAGTTGACCGTTATTCCCACTGTCCCGAAAAGTCTTACCCAAAGAAAGGCTGGGCTCATTTTAAAGATGTCCACCTGCTTAGATTGGAACTACTGAGGATAGATTCAAACAAAGGGTGAGGAAGAGACACAAGTAGAATAAAGTGCAAACACCCAAGACAACTGACTGTGTGTGACTGACAGGAGAGAATTCCTGCCTCAGTCGTCCAGCACTTTCAAGTAATAGTAGTAGTCCAACTGACCGATAGCATAACACATAACAGCAGCAAGAGGCACTGACCAAAAATGTTCACTAATTCGTTGTAATCTCAACATCAGCTAATACTGTAGCTCAGCTTGTATCCTTTAGCTCCCCGACGTTGCTGCACATCTGCAAGCCACTGTGCAACCCATATCCACCCCCGTACTTCCTTTTCATGTTGTATTTGACTTAATCCGTGTCATGCGCTCTCTGGTGTGTGCTGGCATCTTGCCGCTGCCTCTCAGCCTCAATGCATGAACATACTGCTGCATGCATGGACTATAACTTAAACTACAGCAGTAGTGTAAGCAGCAAAATGAATTTTGTAAGATCAGGTGCAGCCATACCTGTTTTGGTCACTTAATTTTTCCCCTTTCTAGGTTCATACTGGTGTCCTGCATCCAGCTCTGCAGCACTGAGCACATCTTCCTGTCCGTAAAACAAAAACCACACACTTCCGTGCTGTGTAATAATCACCCTGCCTTTCTCAAACTGAACCTGATGTTTAGCATGGGATTATATTTTTTTTAACAAAGGTGCAATGTTAAAGATTTTTTTCTCTCTTTCAGGTGATGGCATGTCAGCTTGTTGCATCAGCACCAAAGGGGTTAATGAGTGATGAGTCCAGGTTTAGACGAACAATGTGACTAAATACAACTTTGTTTCATCGGTTATTTTACTTTCCAAAGTAATGGCTTTGAAATGGAGAGAACAACATGAGGTTAGACACACAGCAGCTGGTCACTGGGCCAACCTGTTTCATGTGGAGGTAGGACCAAAAGCAAAATTGGTCCAAATATCAGTAATAATCTGTGTTAATGGTGTGCACGCACAAACCACTGGACGTCAGTGGATGCTCAGCCTGGATAATGGCTGACATTTTTACTTTTAAGCCTTTGTTTTCCCCGCCAGAGCAAGATAATTTGGAGGTTCCCCAGACTGCTTCCACTTCTCGGCACATCAAATCACTCACAGATTTTTAGATCTCACCCAGCTCCGCCTCTTCCATGTGTGAAGGTTTATTATTCCAACAGAAGCGAGTGCTAAACCTACAAAACCTTGTGTCAGGTGGTGCGAGATCTAAACCTCCTTTTAAATCCAATCCTCAGTCTTTGCAGCTGATTATTTGTCTAGCTAATGTATAACAGTAAGTTATGAGAACATTGTGGTATTCTGCAAAGCTCAAGTAGTTCCCTTTGCAAGATGAAGGTTAGAAAGAAGCGAAGAAGAAGATGCTGAACCAAACGTCACTTTAGATGTTTTAAAAACCGAAAATATCCAGTCGACTTTCTTCTATAATCACTGTCATTCATGCCGAGTGCAAAGCTAATAATGCGCATCAGCAAGATGCTGCAGGTGACTGCACTCAATACAGCCACATGGTGAGTGTGGCAAACATGCGCGACTATACAGCATCCACTGCACGCACAATAGAGAGGCACAGTTTGAGCTACAGCGCGCTCCTCTCTGTGATTTTCTATTTCTTAAGAGAGATATCAGCGGCAATGAGGATGTCATTTCAGATGGTAATTAAGCCGCTGCTTGTCACTCTGTGTGTGTTTGTGTGCGCAACGTGTGTGTGTGTGTGTGCTTTCCAATGAGCCCCGCACTTTACATAATTAGCAGTCCAACCGAAGCAGAAGATGGAGGAGGAGGAAAGCTATTAAGTGAAAAACTCCACAAATATTCAGGGTACAGCGCGGGGAGTAAGCCAGTCAAATCTTTTCGGCATGCACGCGCGTGTGTCACAAACACATACACACTTCAGTCCTCTCCGTTTTTCCTCTCCCACCATTTCCATTATTTACTTGCCTCGGCTGCAACTTTGTTGTGTTATCTAATCTTTTTTTTTTTTCCTCTAACGGAGTGACAAGTCTTTGTTTTGATAAACAATCCAACAAGGGCCTTGACTGTCATTGTGGCGTTTCATGTGAATGCCTGTCAACCCTTCTCCTACACGCACGTGTGCGCAGAGCGTGCTGTCAACAATCTTTAAAGTTCAAAAATCATATCGTCATCCTGACAGCAAGGATAAGGACACTGATAAAGAATCTTACGGGCACTAAGTGTGTTTTTCGTGCGTATCCACAGCAGAGTGTTTGTGTACTCTATGTATCCATAAAACGCCTGCACTCGAAAGTAAAGGCTCTTGGCTGTAGACATTATCCACAGTAATCCTCGCCATGTGATTCACTATTTGCACACGCACATAAAGTGCAGCTATAACGAGAAACATCAAAAATATCCCAACAGACAAGACTATACTTTTAAAGGCAAGCTCCAGCTGAATAATCCAAAGTCTCTGCAAAACAAAGGAGCAAAGCAATTTAAATAATTGAAATATTGTGCAGATTTTAGAGACTGATCAAGTATGAAGCTCTTAGTGTGTCCTTACATTAAGTCACACAGTGTATCCAACAAAGTGACTTCAATCCCATCGTTCCCGTTTGAATGTTTTACTACTTGATAGCCAAGGCGTCCCGTCAAAGCCCAAATGACCTTGGAAATGTCACTGAGGGATTTTGTAAGTGCGCTGATCTAAATGTCACTGATTACTTACAGTAACCTTGTCCTGGCAGTAGTTACAATTAGTGGTTGTTTTAATGTGAAAATGTATATGCACTGTGTTTCACTGTGTTACTTTAAAAGTAGACTCCACTTCATAATACCACTAAATAAAGGATTAGAAAAGAAAAATAAAGCACATGTTACACTTTAATTCAGCTTAGAAGATTGACTTCAAGCTTCAAAACCTGAAAATGAACAAAACAGAGGAATTTAAACCTACAGTCCTTTTAATGGCCACCAGGGGGCAATACCTGTCGTAACATATACCTGTGTTGGAGTTGTTCCTCCATCATATTAATGTTTGTCCAAGAGCAATACTGCAAATGAGCGATCATGTCAGTGTTATGTCATAGCGTTGCATTGTAGGAAAAAAAAGAAAAAAATGCTTTTGTTTGTATAAAATCAACATTTGGTGTTAATTATAAACAAGTTTTTGCTTTAATAATTTATATAATACAATAACTACATAATCAAGTTTGGTTTACTGTTAGCCATATTTACTTTACGCATATTGTCTGCTAGTGAAAGCTTTTAATAGTATTAGCCAAATTTGTGGCTAATGTTAACTGAATGCTGTCTTGACATGATTCATTTTAATGAAACATTAAAACATTTTTATTTAGTTATTTTTAGTCTTCATCACTTCCTAACTGAGAAAAAGAGACTGTTTCTCGGTTAGAAATTTCACATTTGTTACTAACTAGCTGCTAACAGTAGGACTAGAACGAATCAGGTTTAAAAATAAACGTAAACACCAATCATAAAGCCCAACAATGATCTAAAACATCGTTTATTCATAAATGTTGTAATTTCAGTGCTCTAAAATCCATCGATCCATCCTCTTCTGCTTAACAGGGGCTGGGTCGCGGTGCAGCAGCCCAAGCAGAGAAGCCCAGACCTCCCTCTCCCCAGCCATCTCCTCCAGCCTGTCTGGGGGAACACCAAGGCGCTCCCAGGCCAGCCGAGAGACATAGTCTCTCCAGCGTGTCCTGGGTCTGCCCCGGGGTCTCCTCCCGGTGGGACATGCCCGGAACACCTCACCCAGGAGGCGCCCAGGAGGCATCCTTGACAGATGCCCGAACCACCCCAACTGGCTCCTTTCGATGTGAAGGAGCAGCAGCTCTACTTTGAGTCCCTCCCGGATGGCTGAACTTCTCACCCTATCTCAAAAGGAGAGGCCAGCCACCCTTCGGAGGAAGCCCATTTCCGCAGCTTGTATCCGCGATCTCGTTCTTTCGGTCACTACCCACAGCTCGTGACCATAGGTGAGAGTAGGGATGTAGATCGACCGGTACATTGAGAGCTTCGCTTTTACCAAGCCCGGTAGGACTCCTTCAGCTTGGTGGGTTCCCTCATCTCTGGTGTCCACCATTTGGTTCGGGGGTTACCACCACGACAGGCACCAACCACCTTGCGGCCGCAGCTCAGTGCAGCAGCTTTGGCAATGGAGATGCTG
>VURO01017717.1:1701-24787 GCA_015108175.1 Pelvicachromis taeniatus
GGTTTGGGAGGGGGGGGGGGGGGGGGGGGGGGGGGGGGTTGGTCAGTTATGCTGTTTTGCTGCTCCAAAGATAATGAAACCACCAAATGTATCTGGATCCACGTTACAGGGAAGGAACAAATCCGTGCCAGTGGGTATGACTTCTAAAAGAATACCGACCCCTAGTGGAGAACTGCAACAAGTGACTCATTCAGTAATAGAGGACTGGTACACATAAAAGAAAAATTATTGAGTGGCGAGCAAAAGGCAACTTGCACAAATATTTAATCATGTTCCACTTGAGCATGAGAACACAGCTATAAACAAATATATATTCAATTACACTCATCTCATAAATACTTTCAGTTAGAAATAAAAGCATTTGGGTTCATTCAGAGCATTGTGGTCGATGTGGAGACTTTATAGTTTGATACAAAATATGCAGAAGAATAATTATACAGCAAAAGAATTAAAAGCAACACTGTTGTATATGGGTTACTCTGCTGTAAGAGTATGTTGTTCCCTTTATAATACATCTAATAATATCGGTTGGGGATCAAGAAGACTCACTGTAGCATGTGGCAGCAGGTTTGTTCAGCAGTGAGTGACAGTTGGTTTCCCTTTAACCCTAAACTGTGTTTTTTTTATTTAAAGAATTCCTGGATTGGAAGCGCTTTACTTTGTCTAACCTGGCGAAGCTGTTTTGTGCAATTTGTAGCTAGCAAACATTAAGGCTAACTTAATGACTCGGTGTAATAAATTAGCTGTTAACAGACATAGAGTTATGGTTGACCGTGCACTACAAGATCTTAGAATTAGGTAAATATGCCCACAGGTGAACTAGTTTATTAAGATTATGATGTCATTATTGATTAAAAAACCAAGCCAAAATACATAAGCATTGTGTGAAAAAGTAATTACACCCTGTAATTCAGTAGCTATATATATAGTCATTTTTAGCAACAACAGCCTAAATTGTTTTCAATTTGTCGCTGTATCGGTCTCTCGCATCATCGTGGAGATATGTTGGGCCTCTCATCATCACAGTGCTACTTTAGTTCATTCATTCACGCACACCTCTCTTTAATCACCACCATAACATTTCAATCAGGTTAAAGTCTGGACTTGAACACCTCAACTCTTTTCTTTTTTTAGGTCATTCTGTTGCAGATTTGCTGCTGTGTTTGGGATCATTTTATGTATGAACCAGTTTGGGCCAAGCTTTAGCTCTCACTCAGATGCTCTCACATTTGACTCTACAATACTTTGGTATACGGAGCAGTTCGTATAAACTCAATGACTCCAAGGCGTCCAGGTTCAGTGACTGTAAAACAAACCCAAATCACATTCAGATTCAACAAACTTTATTTAGCCCACAATGGGCAAATCAATTTGACAGTCCAACATTAGAACAGTAAGCAGTAAATAAAAAAATAAAAAACAAATCATCACCCCTCCACCACTGTGCTTGACAGTTGGTATGATGTGTTTGTCAAACATGCTTCAAGGCATTATGGTCTCACATGTCCACTTTGTCTCATCTGTCTAAAGGACTTTGTTCCATGAGTCTTGTGGTTTGTTCAGATACAACTTTGCAACCCCAAGCCATGCAGCAGTGTTCTTTTTAAAGAGTCATTCTTTTTCTAAATGTACTGACATGAACTTTAATATTTAACATGCTAACTGAGGCCTGTAGAATCTGAGCTGTAGCGCTCAAATTCATCCCAACTATAATTGGGGTGAATTTTCTAGGACATCCACTCCTGGGTTGATTGGCAGCTGTCTTGAATGTTTTTCACTTGTAATGAGCTTTCTCATTGTAGAATAATAATGGACTTTTAAATTGTTTGGAAATAATCTTATAACCCTTCCCAGACTGATGGATATCAACATCTTTCTTTGGCATTGGGGTAACACACGCCTGAATGCACGACACCGACATATTGTCAAAACGTTTACTTTTATAGAGGCACTTAACTCTTGCTGAGCAGTTAATAAAAATAAATCAATTAATAAAGTGCATTTATTTAACAGCACCTGGCTGCTGTTTACCCTCCAAATTTCTATGGAAATAGTACTGTCTCTTGTACTGCTTCTGCATTTTGGCTTAATTTTGATAAATAAATAAAGACATAATGTAATATGTCATGTTTTATACTTTATCTTAAACTGGACTTATTTAATTTCAGGACCTGCTAAAGGACATATTATTTTTATTATGTCCTGATATGTAAAATTGTAGCATTCAAAGAGAATGTACTATCTTTTTTCGATGGCCGTATGATAAATAAGAAAACTTTGTTTCTTTGGTTAGCTAACACGCTAGTGCTACAAAACAAATCTAACATATTATCAGTTACAAGTGGAAAAATAAAACACTAAATACAAAAGAAATAACTTCAAGATAAATCGGTTTTATGGTTTGAATTTTACTGCTGGTGTCTAATATGATAGAGTACGCTTTATCATTTGGATCCATCTGTGGAGGCTCGGGTTTGAGAGCCTATCAGCAGAGTTCTCAGATATGAAATCTGTGGTATTACTGTGGGTACTTTTACTCTTTTCTTCTTCAATGACAATAGACCAGGTGTCACAATTATGCTATTTTTATCCCATTTGACATCTGCAGTACAATATTTTATATCCAAAAGTGCTGCAGAGAATTACAGTGCTGAGTCTACTTGCATGCAATTCCAAAACAAACTAATAGCATCTGTCAAATGCTGAGTGTTTGAAAAGTTGGCTTCAATTTGAAGGAAGACACTAAAAAAAAAAATAAAAAAAAAATGGACATTTCCTTCCCCACAGTTAAATCTCCATTAAAGCTAAAGGATTAACACAAACATGAACGAGAATAGCCTCTTACATTACAGGTTGTTCCAAATGTTTTTGCACTGCTGTGGTGGCACACAGCAAGAACATGTGCATCTGCAAAAGCTCTGAGCAGCACCAATCCAGAACTAATGCAGTACCAGCCCCTTAATCCACTGTCACAAATAAGCACTTCAGCTCCCCTCTCATCAATGCCTCCCTCACCAAAAAGCACACTTTTCTTCTTCAGCACCCAGCATCTGTGAGCTCTAGTGCCTGCACTTCTGTAGGTGTTTGTAATTTGAAAGGTACTTTTTACTCACCTAATGCACTACGGTGAAGAACATCTTGCTATCTCTGTCTTTCTTTTTCCTTTGGCTCACAAACCTGAAGCCCACAGTTGTGCCTTCTCACTTTTTCCAACTACTTATGCTGTTCTGGTGAAAAGCAGCATTTCTGATTCAAATCCACTGAGGTAAAAAGACACTGGTTAGATGAGACAGAAGTTTGTTTGTTTTTTCCTTTTTTTGTGCGCCTGCTATTAGCACCAGAACCAGTTTAAAGTAGGGGGGTGGGGAAGTGAATCAGGAAGACACTGAGCCTGAGTCTTCAACATCTGTGGAGTCATACTCATCAGCAGATTCAGTCAGGGCAGGATAGGGATGAGGCTGGTCAAGGTTGACGTAGGTGACATTCAGACTGATGTAGTGCTCTCCTTCCAGGCCAGACAGTATGGTGGAGACAGCTGACACCAGTGTAGCAAAGCTGGGCCTCAATTCTGGATCCGGGTCCCAGCACTGGAGCATAATGCTATACCTGGGGAAAACAACACAGGCACAGTTAAAATACTGTATATGTATGTATACTGTATATTCATGCAAATTTTACCAGGTCCTGAACATTTTCAGACTTACAGCAGACTCACACAGAAACACTGTATATGTGTTTAATGACTGCAGCTCTCCTGATGACTACATGGCATGTAGAAACGATTTTGATTGGCATGCGTCTCATACACATGTTTTATTGAACCAGGGTTTACAGGGCTGTGAAGCACAACAATTTGAGAAGATGGCATAGATTTGTATGCTGAGAGTTGGATAATGAGACTGATTTGTCTCCTGCGTCTGAACACTAGGCATATATCCGTACCCAGCGGCTCATTAGCACAAAGACTAGAGCGAGTGAAACAGCTTGCCACGCTGTGTACAGCTGTAAGAGAAACCAGCGCCTAGGAAGCTCACATAGGCAACCAGATGAGATCCCAAGAGGTTCATGGTTCAAGCTGGCAAAAAATATTTGGAGAATAATTTGGGTAAAGTGACAATCGTGCTTTAATTAATGACATGTAAATTTGGTTACACTTGGGTCAAGCCAGGTTAGGTTTGTTCCACCATTCTCAGAATTTGATCTAGCTGACTCTAGCTTCTTAAAGTGAACGGACCACCAAGAAAGTGATTATATAATTAAAATGTGTTGTTCCTCCGATTTGCTGCGATCTAGGTGGTCTGGGTGACTCTCTTCAATGAGTCCTCAATCCATGTTGAATGTGTCGCCAGGCTTCAGTGGAAAAGGGGCATGCATGGTTACTCTTTAGTTGTTGAGCAAGAGATCACCATCTAAGCGGTTTATCATTAAAAGGCAAAAGTACGGTCACACTAGAGTGTGTGAGTGGGGGGTGTCAGTTATGTGTTAGTGTATCTGTGTGAGTGCGAAACGCATAAACATTAACTGCAAGACAGTGTTGCGTAACCATGTTAAAATACAAAGTAGTGGAGAATTTACAGGTATCACTCTACTTGAACATCTTGTCATTATTATCTGGACTTTGAGTCATGATTTTATTTTTATTTATTTTTTTCGCTTTTACCCTGCAGCTGTTAATTTGTACCAGAACTACTAAAGCATTGATAGGATCCATATCAACTAATTCACATATACTACAGTGTATTTTTGCAATAACTTTCAGAGTGAATGAAAAAATTGTCGGCCATAAAACGATTTCACTCCTGCTACTTACAAAGGGTCAGGGCAGTACTGTGGCTGAGGAAGCCTCCTGCCCTTCAGTAAATAGTGCGTTATATCGTATGGGTCCACCTCTGGGTAGGGGCTTGCTCCCCTGGTCAGCATCTCCCACATCAGAACACCAAAGGACCACTGTATCCGATGACGCAAAAAATATCCATGACGTACCAGCAAATGCGTATAAAACACTCAAATACAACTTTTTAATGCAAACAGAGTAATGGAAATCAAATAAAATACATTTTAAATGCAACTATGAATTGCATAAATCTTTATATGCTTACCACATCTGACTTGGAGGTAAACTTTTGTGTTTGCAGACTCTCGATGGCCATCCACTTGACAGGCAGTTTAGCCTTCCTGTGGTCCTGAACACTGTAATATTCCTTATCGAAAACATCTCTGGCCATGCCAAAGTCCGCCACCTTCACCGTGTATGACTCGTCCAGCCTGAAGAAAGGAAAAGCCAACAGAAGGATTCTCTCTAAGCCAAATCCTTTAGGTCTAACAGAGACAGTTAAACGTTTGCTAAATTCTCTGCATGTGTTGGAAACTCACATGCAGTTGCGTGCAGCGAGATCTCTGTGCACAAACTTCTTCTGGGCCAAATACTCCATCCCCTTAGCAACTTGCAGCCCAAAGCCAATCAGATCTTTTACAGTGGGGTTCTAAAGAAATCCCATAAACACACAATAATACACTGCATTAAACAAAAGGAAATAATAGATCGTTAGGTAATTAACAGATGGTTCCTCATAAACAAGGTGATGAATTTCCGCTATTTTAATATAGTTATCACACCCTCTTCTCGCAACGTATGAAATGCCGCAAGTCCCCGTGTTTCATGTATGGCAGAACCACAAGAGGGAGCCCTTCCTGTGGCAGGAGGATGCCCAGCAGAGAGAGCACGTTGCTGTGATGGAAGCCCTTCATTATGATGCCTTCCTTTAGAAACTGCTCCACCTCTTCAACATCTGTTATTCCTGATGACACACACATGTACAGTTTCTTTTCTGATGGACTCTGAGAGGACAGTGGAACTACAGAGAGAGTCGCTTCTGAAAGATACTCATAGGACATCACAGATACTCTTAGCACTTTGTTCCACAGCAGAGACGCTCGGGTTCTTCCGTCAAACATATAAATCAAATACTCAACTATTCAAAGACTTGACAGCACAGTGGATTTCTCTGTTGCTGGAGTCTGTGAAGTAGCCGTGATAGACGGTTCCAAAATGCCCTGCAACAAAAATGAGATACAGAATTACAGAGTTCATTCAAAACATTATAAAATGCTTGGGTTCCATAGCAAGTTTTTTTTTTGTTTCACATGCAGAATTCCTTCCTTACCTTTTCCGATAATCAGATGTTTCTGGACAACAAGCATCTCGGCAGGAATAAGAACATCTTTCACCTCTTCCAGCAGCTCTGGCCTAAAACTGGTGATAGGGATCTTTTCTGTAGGAAGGAGAGGCGTGAGGGTCGGATCCATGCGACCTCCAGCATAGGTCAGGCTGGGGAATACTACTGGCCCCACCAAGGGGGTGGGAGGACTTAGCGATACTACTAGTAAAAGTTCACACAGAAAGAAAAAGAGAGGCATGAAGTTATTAAGGTTACGAAGGTGTCGTTGTCAGAAGAAAATCAGCAATACAACATTAGGGTGAAGAATATTATATATGTGCTTAGATAGCCACCTCTTCTGTAGTCTCCAACAGGTGACATCTCCACATTATTTGTACCGGAGCGGTTAGCGCTGTGGGTTAAATGCGACTCTACCATAGAGGCTGAAAAACATTTGACAATAGTGTTCAATCATCAATTCTAAAAGTGCAACACATTTGCATCCTATACAAAACCGGAGATGTTCTACTTGAAAGACTTTAGTAATATCAAGGTCCGCACATGAAAGCTTCGCTCACCTTTCTTCTTCTTCCTTAAGTGTTTCATGACAACAAAGGCCAGCACCGCCCCGGCCACCAGAGCTGCCAGGATCCCCAGAACGATGCCCACCATGTAATGGTTGCTGACCCTCACCACTGTGCCAACGTTGTGAACCTGTCCGTTGATGGAGATCTAAGATAATAAAGTCCATCAATCACAAGTTTAATATTTCTGTAGATCTGGAGAAAACCATCAATTTATGTAAAAGTTTTTGCCACATATGCTATAACTCATGTTAGTTATTTAAAATGTAATTTTGTATGACCTCAGCTGTAAAAAATAATAATAATAATAATAATAATTTGTACATTAAATGTTGATTTGTCGTGGATGGCTCAACACTTTAAAGTTTAAAGTGCACTCTGTTCGTTTAAAGTTTAAACGAACAGAGTGCACTAATAGATACCAGCATAATTTTTCTTACTATTCTCTTTATACATGTTAAAGGCCTTCGCTCTGAGTTCAGTTAACTGCACACCTGGCGGACAGCAAGGAGGACGACCGTGTTGGGAGGTATGGACACTACTTTTTTAGATTCAAAAGTGCATCCAAGACAGAAACAACTGCTAACACAAATACTGCTAACACTACATCAGCTCAGTACAAGCACCTGCACACACAGCATGCTAACACAAAGCTAGCAAAGACCCCAAAGCGACGTTAATATTGAGTGCAATCCAACCCAGCAGCCAGAGCCTTCTGTAGGTAACAATAGTGGTGATGAGCATTCAGAGATAAAGCATTGTAGCTTCTCTTTTATACCTGCAAATGTTTCTGCAGTAGAATCACTCCGATTGCTTTTAACTTGCCTTGCTTTGTGTGGAGATCTTTGATCGTGCATTAAAAAGAAAGCCATCATGTATGTGCTCATTAAGGTTGTGATTTACATTAACGTGTGGAACACAGCGTGTGAACGGTATTTATGTGGCAATGCATTTCACGTCATGTTACATGGAAGTAATGTAACGAGCAGTGTAAGAAATTACTTTCTACAGGGAGCAATTAAGTCACGTACTGCATTAGTTTTAAGAAAAGTGAGTAATGTGTGATACATGATTTTTTTTGAGCAATGACCCAAACACAGTGACAGAAAGATAAGTAATATATTACAGTCAGTTTATTATTTTAATATTATACTTAAGTTAAATGTTAATAAGCTAGCACTAGCTTATTTCACTTAATGAAATAAATACACATGAGTCAGAACCCAGAGTTACAAGGCCACAATCAGCATGGTGGAGATGGGATCTGTGTTCATATAAAAAATATTGAATTTATCCAACAGTTACTTGTCTATCCTATTTTGTAGGTACACGACACAGGAAAGATAACTTATGATGTACACTAATGGATAGTGGCCCAGACAGTGAAGCCGAGGATCTCGAGTTCCATATTGAAGTTCACTTAGTCAGTTTATAACTATCTGACCAACCTTCACGGGTAGTCCCTCACTAGGAATGGTCATGTTTTTGGGGATCCTGCAGGTTATCTCATTATCCAGGACTTTAGCCCCACAATCAACACCTGCCACCGTCATAATGATGGTCATACAGGAGCTCACCAGGTTCAGCTTTTGGTGCTAAGAACAGAATCAAAACGTGAGATATTTAACATTTTCAATAAATTCCACACGTCCGCATTGATTTAAGTAAGATGGAAGTAACACAACAGCTTACATGTAGTGACACCTCATCAAACCCAGGGTACAAATTTAGTACATGTCCTTCTGTTTCAAAAGGTATGGGCTCGCCGTAGGGGTGATAGGAGAACTCTTTGCTCCACAGGCTTGATGCTCCATCCATATCAAAAGATAGCGATCCTTCCACGGTTTCATCCCTGTGGAAAACAGGGGTCATGCATTCCATCCGTGTGGGCAAAGATTTGCCGAGGCACTCCTGAAATAAAACAGAGTAATACAATTTTAATGATTGTTCCATACAGTAAAATATAAGCACATCACCCAGACAGGAAATAGAGAAATTCTATCATTTAATACACTGTTCAAAAAATACTAAAAACATATCAGTCCAGCTCTTCTAGAGAAACTGCCCGGGTCCTGGACTCTCCTCCATGCTCTTAAGACTATGCTAGGAAATACAGCAAATGATCTGGCAACGGTATGTGCCATCCTGGAGGAGCTGGACTACCTGTGCAACCTCTGTAGGGTGCAGGGATCACCTCATTCTGACACTGAGCCTAGCCAAACGGAAAACTAGTAAAAAAAAAAAAAAAAAAAACATGAGGAGGGAAAAATGTCAGTGGCCTCCACCTGTAAAACCATTCCCATTTTGGTGGTTGTCTCATTGGTGCCACTGGTGCACCTGTTGTTAATTTTTTTTTTGAGCACTATATATTTACAATGATCAATGATGAAACCGTACCCTTGACACAGATTTCAGGTGGCTCTCATTGGGTTTAAAGCGGATGATGGTGCGGTAAACAGAATCCAGGTTCTCCCCTTCAATGACAATCTTTGAGCCTCTACAACAAAAGACAGATGTTTAAATTCCCTTTTTTAATGAATCTGCCATTTCAGAAAAATGAGAAATACACAAAAGCGAAGTGCAAATGTTCTGATCATACCCTTTGTCATTCCAGATCAAAGTATGTACACACAGCAGCTGTTTTTGTGCTGAGGTCTCCATGGCCTACCTGTCAAAGCTACAGTCGGGCCGCACGTCTGTAATCTTTGGGTTCTCCTTGTAGTAAAACACCTTTGTTGTGAGAACAGGAGACTTGTCAATGAACACGCTCAGAGGAACATCCCTCACCTCTGAGATTTCGTTTGACAAACAAATGATGGAAGACACGTTGCCTTTAGGCGCTGTGACCCTGCAGAGAGACAAAGCTATGTGTGAATGACATGTCACAACAGACAAACTGGAGCAAATCGAAAGGCTTTGTGCTCTTAACTAGTACTTTTCCACATTCTGCTCCAAACAAGTCTGAACATGTTTGCTTAACACATCATGCCAGTAAACAACACTGTCATTTCCTTAACCTCTGAAAACCAAGACAACTTTACAAGCTCTGAGAAATTGAGTAATTGTTCTACAAAGCAGGTAAGGTTTTGTATTTATGCACCTTCTTATATCGCAGGCAACATCGTTAAGAGTGACTCTCCTGGTCTTTCCAGCATCCAAGTGAGGCCCAGTCACTGTGATAAGTGTGCCCCCAACGCAAGGACCATAGTTGGGCTGGATTTCTGTGATGTTGGGAACCTGAAGAAGTCAGTTTATTTTGAGATTGTGGTAAAGCAAACCCTCTTTATAGACAAGGGATAATTGAATTGCATTATATTAACGAAGGTTACCACAAACGTGAATCCTGGCATTTCTGCCTTCCCTTCAATAGAGTAGCGTCCCTCCACTTTGCCCTCATGCACTTCCACTGTGATGTTGACTGGTTTGAACAGCTCAGTGGCCCCAGAGCGGATCTTACACACCAAGCTGAGTATCAGAAGAAAACACTTGCATTAGCAATGCTCCCCGACACTGCTAACAATTTAATTTCACGGTGAATTAAAAATGTCTGACTACAACAGGAGACAAAATTACCTTCGGTGATTTATATTTGCTGTTTTCAATGACCGTTATAGAATAAAGCATTAATATCAAGAGGGCATATCACAGTGCAGCAAAGATATACTTTCTTTTTTTTAGCATTAACCTCCTAAGACCTGAACTCGTTCATGGCATGCATTTTTATTTTCTCTTTGCTATTTGGGCTGATTGGGACCTGATGAATGTAAAAACAAAGAATTACAAGATTTATTTTTTTTTACCTGATTTTTATTTCTGAGAGAAATGAGATCCACATATGATCACATTCTTTTTAAATTTTGATTGAACACTGGCAGCATAATGTCCTCGTAAGATGATATCAGGCCCTTGTAGAGCAAAATGTTGTATTTTGGTTTAAACAACCCAAAATGTGACCTCCACATATGTGGACGCAAGTCCTAGGAGGTTAAAAAACTTACTGGTGGATTTGCTGATAATGATTATAACACTAACACCTTGTTCTTGGACCCAAAGCAAGCCTTGCAAAGTTACTTACTGCGTGTTGTTGCTTTTGGCGGGAATCACAGTGCAGGACGTCTGTCCCAGTCGGACCTGGTGGGTTCTGGAGGTGATAGCAGGTCTCAAAGGCGACTGGAACTCCCACCCAGTCAGCGTTAGCTCTGTTTGACCATCAGGGGGAGCAGTCCGTGGAAAGAACTGTGTTAATAAAACACAATGTATAGTACACCATTGAAAATGAATGCTGTCATAAGTTGTACATTTCTGATTCGGAGATTATTAGACAAAGTCTCACCCCGGAAATCCCAGGTGGGCAGGACTCGTTTCTCCAGCGACCGTGGCACTCGCTCTCCCACGAGCACACTCCAGAGCACCAGCCACACCCCATGAATTTTGGGGCGGTCAGGCACATGGCACAGGTCAGGAAGTGTTGACAGCCTGGTCCTCTTTGGGGCACCTGGATCATCTAAAACAGAGTAATAACCGTTTTCATCTCACAAACTTATTGTTAGGGGAAAATTCAATCATTCTATTTTTCATATAATGAAGCTCATAAGCAGCAGCATAGGAAATGTTCTTTTCAAAACCAAATATTGATTTCTCACATTAAATTTGAAAAGTATTCTGCCTGACGCTTTTGTCTGTAATGAGTAAAATTGCCTGTATTATAACCTGTTTCTTGCATTTAGACACCTGAGTAGATCATCCGTTTCATAGCATGTTAGTGGGACGTGCAAAAATCTTTAAATCCCGGATTTAAACAAGTGGTACGCGATACTGTAAATTGCACAATTTGGTGTCCATAAAATGATGTTTGATCTTCATTTTTTGCACTTTTGATACCACTTGTTTCATAAAACTACTCTAGATGCAAGAAAAAGAAGCATTTTATTTGCTGCTTAATAATTTATCCTGTTCGTCGAGAGAGACGTGTAAGCTGATACTTGGTCTCATTCAACAACAGTCTGTTTAAGAAGTCACGTGTCTATATATTTCCATAGGTAAAGCCACAGCTCTTACACGAGACAATATGGTGTTAAAAAGCATGCTTACTATTTGGCGCAAAGTCAGGCGCTTGGAAGGCTATGATAACTGTTTCTCCCTTCTTACTCCTATTCATGAAAACCCTGATTTCTTGCCTGGTCTGCGGGCTGGTTTTGCGTACTGGTCTCAGAAAGGGATTAATGCAATGGGTGATCTTGTTCAAGAGAACTCTCTTCTTAGATTTAATCAATCTTTCAGATAAAGAACTTTATTGTTTCTAAATTGAAGGATTGTAAGGGAGGGTTTGGTGTCTCTCCTACAGAATCACTCATGGTAAACACTACTCAACTAAAGTGTATAACTAAAAAGATTTACACCATTCTCTCTGATCTAAGGATGGATAACTCTAACAAAATCAAGAGCCAATGGGAATCAGATGTAGGCGTTATAGATGCTGAAGCTTGGGATGAGTTGTGTTGTCGACCTTTTAAGGCCTCGGCATCCAATTCTCTTTGGGAGAGGCAGTTTAAACTCATACATAGGCTTTATATCACACCTGAGAAGAGGCACACAATGTTTCCACCTTTATCAAATCTTTGTAACAAATGTCATTCTGCTGTTGGTTCTTTTTTTTTCATTGTCTGTGGAGTCGTCCTGTTATTCTACAGTTTTGGACATCGCTCATAGACAAGCTATGCATAATGTTTAATTGTCGACTGCGTCTGGGTCCAAGGACTTGCTTGTTACCTGCCAACTTCCACAGCAAAGATCTCCTCCACATATTGTTGCACTATGCTCGAAAGTGCATCACGGGAACTGTGGATTTCTTATAAAGCTCCATCTATCAACCAGTGGCTACTGACTGTGATAAGTATTGTGCCAATGGAAGCCTTCTCTACAGCACTTAAGGACAAACCTTTCCTCTTTTTGGTCTATTTGGATGCTCCTTCCGCTCAGAGGTTGAGACTGAGTCTATGGGATTTGGCGTGGCAACAAAGAGACGATTGACAGCCTTTTTCATTTTTTGTTATTGTTGTTATTGTTCATTTTGTCTTTTTTTTTTTGGACTCTCATGACCTATTTACTGTCCTGTGTCGGTATACGTTTGTGACTGTTTGTTTTCCTGCTTAAAATAAGAGGTCACATGGACAGCTCCTGGTGCTGAAACGCCTCTTATCCAGAGTCATTAAAATATTACAAACATGCCACATGACCAGTTTGATTAACTGATTCGGTTTAAGGCTCTGACAGTCATTTCAAGTTCTTCAATTCTCTAATTAAACCACTAATTGATTCTCATGGTCACAAGGGTGACACCGTATAAAGAAATTCACCTGCCCTAAGGCAAGAAAACACCCAGGCAGGTCCTCTAGATTGTCACAAAATGACTGCTAAAAGTACGCAGCTCTGTTGTAACTGTAATGTGACCGGATCTGCGTGTCTTTCATTAGTGAGAGGACGATTTACCCAGAGAGCCTACTGGAGCTTGGTTTGGTATACGATTGGTATACTGTGCAGCTGTACCTTGTCTCCAACCACAAAGAGAAGATATTCTGAAGAATGCACAGCAGCAATGGAGGACACCCTCTGGTTTTCTACCAAGGAGTAATTGGCAAAGATGACAGGGCTGGATCTTGTCAGCACAAGCTGCCGACACAAAAATGAAGGGTTGACAATTAGTAGAGGAGCAAGTAAGTGAAGACAAGTGCTAAAGATGATAAATTATGCTATACCTGAAGCAAGCGTCCGGTCGAGGTACCAATGTGGGCCACGGTCTTGTTCTCTATAGTTGTGACCAGGAGAGATGTGAGCAGGACGTTTGTCATCTTCCTGTTGAACAGGTCCACTCTGTAGTAGGGCTTTGACACCATGGTAGGATGGTCTCTGCATGTGGCATTGTTCTCCATGCTCTAGTACAAAGGTCGTAGACAGCGCAGGGCACAGAAAACGGTGAGAGAAAAAGCAGTTCAAGTGCAAGACGTATTACACATATATGTGGCAGCAGGGAATCAACAGGTTGTTCGTTCTTTATGCTGGAAAAAAGACTATGATGTCATGCAGTGTTGTGCTGGCAATGTGTTTAAGTTTATACTGAACATGAAAATGATCATTTATTCTTGATATATCATATTACGTTGGGTTCAGCAGCAGATCGGCAGTCATGTAGGTTTAACTGTAGAAGAGTTTCAGGAAGTATTTACAGGGATACGTTTAAACTTAAAGGCGGGCATGAAACAAATCCATCTCTATGTACAAGTCCTTGATCTAAAAACACAAGTGCACACTGCAGTAGTTGTACACCCTTAATATCTGCAACATCCTCTACAGAGAAATAAAGTCAGTATGATAAGAGGGGAACTTTGACTTGTTCGTTACTGTTCTTACCGTCTTGGAACAACTGTGACCATGTGGTCAACTTTCTCTGGGATTAATAAAGTATTTTGATTTTGATTCTTTATGACAGCTGAGCAAAGTCTGAGAAAGTCTGCTGTGTGCTGTGTGATGAATGTTGGTGCATGAGAATAAAATATTAGGGGGACTTGCATTTGGACAAATCTGTTAAAGTCACTGTTTAATGGGAAATGTAAAAAAAAAAATCTACACCATCAATCACATATAAAGGCTTTTTGATGTAAACAAGAACACGGCCGTTATAGTATGTAAAGAAGATTTATTAGCTGTCCGACCACATGGGAGCACAGAGTTTGTTTTACATGCCTTGAGCAGTTCCATATTATTAGATTGTAATATTTGATCTCTGGAAAATGTACAGCTGTGGCTCGACAGACTGAGCTGCTTTCTTGTGAGATAAGTTGAGCTCGTCACCGGGGTGACAAAGTACCTGGCACACCAGAAGCCGGAGGTGAATCAGTTGTGATAATATGATTATTTAATAATCTAAAGGCCTTTGATAGATGCTTATGCCTTGCATTACTGACAGAAGAATCGCCCTGGAGCTGTAGATGCAGCGCAGGGAGGACCACTGTTTGATTTAAGGTAGTATTCTACCAAGGAACAAGAAGCACTGTGAGAACACCAACCTCCACCAAGGCAGCTCACTCTGAGCATCATTTACTTTTAATGGAATAATAGTATTGTCTTTTGTGTATATTCATTTTGTTTTCTTTGTTCTTTTTAAACATACTTTAAAAAGTTTGTAGTGTATTAGAAACAAGTGCAAAGTCGGTCCTGTTGAAACCCATTTTAATATACTTGACATAATTTAAATTGTTTTGTTTTGTTTTTTTTTATGTGGGCGTAGTGCACGTGTAGCATGCATTTTATTCTTGGTCAAATTAATTTAAATGTTTTGTAATAAATATCAAGTGAAAAAAGTGTTTTGATCATAAGTGTTTTCAAAAGAAAAAAATACCAATTCTGGAATATTAGGACCTGTTATTATAATTTACATAAAATTCATAATAAGATAATGTGACATTTAGAAACCCCATAAATCATTGCCTATATGTCTTCAATGTCAATAAGTCATTAAGTTGACCTTGAAGACCTTGGTGGATGTAAGGGAAATTTGAATGGATTGTTAACATGACCCCACTCTGCACCCCTGCAAAGCTTTACCAGAATTTATTTAAAACCTCTTGAGCTGTCGTGTTTACAGACAGACTTGCTTTTACAATATTTTTATAGTCAATGTCCATTCATAGTGTGAGTCTACTGCAGTTAACTGAATGCTGAACTGATAAACTAGTGACCTAGTGCTACTCGAAGCCATACATGTCTTTGTGTCACATTTCCTCCACCATGCTCAGGAGCTGCCCCACGCTTTCTATGTCATTTTTTTTTCTTATCACTGATATCTGTCCAAAACCTGTTTTTCCAGAGCATACGTGCTATTTTTAGGTATGTGGTAAAGTCTGAGACGGATCACTGGTTTAAACCCTGTGGTGAACCCTTGGTTTTGTCACACATTCGAATGTGAACCTTTGGTGTAAAGACAGTTACATTTGAGACCATGCTAATAGGTACCAGTGCATAAAATGGCAGTAATTTCTCAGTGGTTAATCCAATATATTTGTTCAGCTGCTCAAATCAGACCATTTTAATCACAGAACTGTATCTTAATTATATTTTGATATCCAGATAAACTAAAAAATGAGTCAGTGTCTAAAAATACTGTATGTGGACTGTATGTGACCTTAGAGCTTAAGAAAAAAACAAAAACAGCTATCGCTATATTGCTATTGACTGAAGTCATCCACGTCCTAATACCATTGAGTATAAAACAGTGGTTATGAATTGCTTTCCTAAAGCCTAAATCTCCATTTCAGCTCCTCTATATACAAATCATAAATACAAATATAAAGCTAATTATCTGAAAAGCTGTAAAAATGAAAAGTGTAAGCCAGAGTATTATCAAGCATTTTGTCGTATGCCAGTCTAAAAAAAAAATTGTGCATTTGTCATCACAGAAATAGCTAAATCATTCAGTGACGTAGTAACAAGCCAAAAAGCGTGGTATGTATTCAACACAGATGATGTTCTGGCAGCATTTTTGGCATGTACTGGTCTGCTGTGAAGTGGAAGAACCGGGGTTTCAGTCCATTGGACAGTCCCACTGTCGCGTTACTCAACATTCAGAGCAGCAGCCAAAAGCAACAACAGAAGATCCTTTAAAACAACGCTTCACTAGTCCAAGCGAAAAGTGTTCCTCCAAAATCAGAGGAGGGGACAACATAGCTCGAGTTCTGCCAAACTTTATGAAATCACTTTCTCCTGAAGCGCCATAATCTGGGATACCCAGCAGCTGAAATCATACCAATTATACATCTTTACAGTGTCATAGTACATTACAGTAATAGCAACCAGTTCAGGTGGGAATTCTTATAGTTTCTCAAACTGGAATTTACTTCAATTAACTCTGGAACCAGATCTCTTACCACAGTTCCCGCTACCCAAAACCTACCCCAAAAGACAAAACGGAACGATTTAACACAAACAAATATGAGAAATATGCAAATGGAAATAAATGTGCATTTTCCCATGAGAAACCAACAGCAGCATATTCTAGGACCTTTAAAATTAGGCATCCCAATGCACACACACAGCCTAAAAAGGGCACTGACTAAAGTCACACAACAGGGCAAACCTCCAGTCTTTTTCAGCCTATAAGAAAAAAGACAAAAAGAAAAAAATTGACCCTCACTCCCACTTGGCCGCCATCCAGTTCCTTCTGGATAACGATGAGTGTGTAGCAAGACTTGTTCCGTATCTATTAGCAATCCAAAGAGCTGTCTGCAGCCCTGTTTTCTCTGATTTAACTGCCAACTGACTGCTGATGCAAAAGCTTTTCTCACATTCCACATATGACTGAACTGGAAACCTTAATATTGCTTCACAGAAAGCACAAAAGATTTCCTTTTCATTGGTGTGTCATCTAGAGGAGGTGACACATGATGAATAAAGGATAATTTCTGGTTAAGGAAGAAATTAAATTCAACTGAATGACCATAAGAATTCATACAAAAGAAAACTAGTAGCACTAAATAGTATATATTTGTGTGTTTGTCATTTATTAAATAGATTTTAGATAACATTTATGCACAGGTGAAGACCATAAACTGTATATAAAAGATGGTCTTTACCACCCAGACCTCTCCCATTTGGTTTTATACTCTATAATGAAGGCAGAAGAAGCCATATGTAATGCACAGGAAAAGCTCGCCAAATATGCCGAGAATCCCAGCTGTGCACCAAACAGCCGAGCAATAATGCATTCAAGAACAACCAGATGTTCAAATATTTCCAGTTTTTGTTTTCCTAACCGCACAATCTGTAAATATCTCTCAAAACCATCTCAGAAGATGTGGTCCATCGAAGAGTGTCTGATGCAAAAACTGCACCTAATAAACAGTGCACCATTTGTTCCCCAAATCTTCGTCCAGCAAACCTCTCAGCTGTGAGTGGAAAATCCCTGCTCAGCGCAGTATGTGTGTGACCTAGGCTGAAAGCCAGGGAGATTTGCCCCCTCGGTGATGCTGGTGACTTTGCTGTATTTGGCGACAACACTGTGTGATTGTGTCCGCTCAACATTTTTTTGTTCATTCAAAGATTGGACACCGTCTGACATCTTCAACTATCAATCATGGCCCAAACCATTTTTGGTACCAGGCTGAAAATGGGCTTTTTAATTTAGGGTTTAACATGGGAGTCTTTTAGGGACTGGTTCACTTTTGGAGCCAGCCACTAGAAGAAAACCCATTTTTGGCTTCCCCATGTTGGATTCGTTTTCAGCCCAGGGGCTGGCTGAAGATGAGCGACGTATTTTAAAGCTCTGCACCCGTGTGCTAAGATTTTTATCAAGCCACCTGTGTTAGTCAATAAATTATCCAAGTTCAGATCCTTTTCTACTTGCATATATCATCTTATCTCCATACACTTTCCTTTTTGCCAACTCAGACCAAACAACTGAAGTTACCTTTCACCTTTAGCTGTCTGGCTCCATGCTGGAGAAAATTCACATGGGTATCTTTTAGTTACATGAAGTAGCATTTTCATAGCTGTGTATGTGTAGACTGATGCGCTCACCTCATGTGGACAGCTCTCACAGGGTTGGAAATAGCAGAGCCCTCTGGAGAGCTGCTCAGGTCCAGACTCGCAGCAGTCATCCACCCCATCAGCAATTGCCTTGTTCACATTGTCCATGGGGAAGGCGCACAGGGCAGAGTCATGCTCCGTGACTCCATTGTCGTCAGTGACAGCAAAAACACCATACAGGATGTCATCCTCCTCCTCCGCTCCTAACTCCTCTGCCAGCTCCCTGCCTGCTTTGCCAAAATGGGCTGCCTGGACCACGTTGTACACAATATCCTTATAAGGTTCACTGGCTACATTCCTCCTCCTGCGCTTTGGTTCAAAGCGACACTCCAAGATCAACTCGCGATACCTCTTCATTTCCCATTCGTTCCTCGGGAGACGTCCCAGACGAGTCTGAAAAGGCGACGATTCCTGATCTGGGCTCTCTCTTTGGACTGAAAGGAAGTACACAAACTCCTGAGTGAAGAAGCTGTAGACATATTCAATATGGTACGTCCTCCGCAGGCTGGGAAGGACGGTCAGACTACGCACATCACTGAAGAAACCATCTTCTGTGGCCAGTGGTCGGCGAACTGATAAAGACTTCCTGCCGTAACGCTGAGTGACACTGTCATTAACAGTGGCCGCGACAAAGAAATAGACAGTCTGACCCTCCTCCACCATTGTGACTTTTGTACCAAGAGGGCTAGCCACACAGTCAGGACAGTTAGCAGCAGAGTTTGAACTCTTTCTGAACAAACACTTTGAAAGAGAGGGTGGTTCTCCATTCGGGCTCAGCTGGTGGAAATAGCATACGCCGTACTGAGAACTTCCACAAGAATATAAATACATAAAGAGTGTATCCAACAGCAACACTTGATTGTCCGTGTCCTCTGGAAAGTTGTGATTCTTGTCAATCTCACACAAATTGCATATGTGACACTCTGAGCCCCCCACTGGCCCGGTGCGGAGCTCCCACACCTTCTCCAGGCTTCTGTTGACCGCTTCGATCACGTTCTTAGAGGCCACGTACACTTCTTGGTAAAACGAGTTGTTGACTATGTTTTGGATGGGACCCCCAGCTTGGAAGAAGGGCATTGTGTACACCACAGAAAAGTTGACAGGGTTGGGGGCCAATGTGGCACAGTTGGCCAGGGCAAAGGCCAGCACAGTCTGGAACCAGACACATGCCCACCACTGTCCGGTCCATTGGACCATCTCCAGTCCGGGTTCCACGGGGCCAAAGGCACAGGTGATGCGTGGTTACCTCCAGGCCTGCTGCTGGGTCAAAACCATCCTTAAACCACCCAGTGACACCTGATAAAACAAAGAGTATAACAGCTCATTAAACCATTTAGAAATCATGAGCTGCAACTCAAGAATGACTAAAGCGTTGATATTTCCTTGATTGAGAGTTAAATAAAAAGATGCCAGTTTAATGAGATAGATGAGATTTGGAGAGCTTTGCATAAAAATGTAAAAGAGGGGAGGGAAACTTAGCTGACTTGACTGCTATTTCCTGCTTTAAGCTAAATGTCTTCTAGCGCCAACATTATTCTGAACGGACCTGTATAAGCTTTTGACAAATCATCTCATCTAGCTCAGGCCAAGAAATCAAGTGTGCATATTTTCCAAAATGTCATTAGTATAACTAACAGTACTTACATTACCTCCATTTAAGGCTTTTAAATGCATATCACGTATTTCTTATCAAAAGTTCCTTCAGCAGGAATGGATTTTGTTCAAAGGAACACCTTTTTGGACCTGATAATAAAAGCACACGTGGTCATAAAAATAAAAGCTTTCTCTGACTCACCACAGACACTTACAGGAAATGTTTAGATCATCAAACACAGTTGTGGCGGTAGTAAATGTGGATCCAACTATTTTTACTGGTACATAGGCCATTCATATCTGTCTGGTCATGTTTACTCTGGTTAATCACAGGCAGAGTTCTTCAAATGAGTCATCTTCTTTTATGCAAGAGAGTTGGTGGTAACAAGCCAAGATAATGACCTTTGTTCAACACGAACCTACCAAATTTAGCAAATCCACATTTTTCCATTGCTCATCCAGCCTACGCAGCTCTACGCGGCGTCTTCATCGTGAACATACATAAGTGGCTGGATCATTAAACTGGACACACGGTATGACTGTTTTCAAGAAGCCTGGCCTCTCAAATTTGCATTCCTGTCACAACCACTACGTGCCTTTCAGGGGGAAAAGATGTCCACGGACTGATGGTCCTCAGACGTCCTGTACCCTTTAAAACTCCCAGGTGAGGGCAAAACTGCTCTTCGGCTCGTGTCAGAGAATTTAATCCACTTTGAACATTTTATTAAACAGTGTCAGAAAAGGCAGTGTGACCCAATTTATTTCAAGCACAAAGCACTTGTTTTTGCTAAAAGCAGTCTTTTGGAAAAGTTCAGAGTCTCAGGTCTTTGCATCAATAATTCATAGAACCCCGCTGATGCTGTTGTTACATTTTAACATTTGGAGCTCCTTGTAAAGCTGAGGTTAAGGTCTGGGGACATGGGTACACATAGTAATGGCACTGATTGACTTTCTCCGGGTTCATGGTTAATAAAGCACACGACTGAAACAGAGTTTCCATTCGCTGTGCTATACTTTCAGGCCAACCAAGGCTTCATCAGTGAACCGGTATGAGCGGCCAGTAAAGAACCTTGCTCAGTGGCACTTCAGTGTCCTTTAATTAAGAGTATAAGAAGACCGAAGACCTCTCTTACAATAATCAATGCACAGATATCCGGGGGGGATTTGCAGAGTCGAGCTGTTGTTCGAACAGTCAATAGTGAACATATTGGACCCCAGGGACACATTGAGTCAGTAGAAGGAAATAATTTCCAAGGCAGTACATACTCACCAGAAATATCCAGTTTAAGGAGAAACTGCATCTGCATTTCTTTGTTTGAAAGATCATTATTCTAGTGTGTGACTTTATTCAAAAGAATGTGAGATCAGAAATCAGTCCAATTAACTGAGAATGTTAACACGGAACAGCATCCCTTTTTTCACCCTGTGCTCATCTGTCCTCTGCAGTTGATCGCTCGTATTTATGGGTTTGTTGTTTGTTGTTTTGTTTGGGGAGGGTTTGGGGTAAAGTTTTTCTTTTTACTTTGTCTCCATATTCATGGTTACAGTGTGCCTTTACTTCTTTGGAGTCACTCCAGTGCAACAGAGCGCACACTGGCTCCAGTCCACAGGTTAAAGATGTTACTTGATTCCAACAGACGCACAAATGCGGAGTTTAGACAGCGCAACGCTGAGTTTTATTTCACAAACCCCCTAATAAATATTAACTGCAAATAGCTCGCTTTTTACAGCATAAATGGATGACACCGACCACCCTTCCTCGTATAAAGTGCTGTGAGTGATAATATAAAGAGTGTGTCAACACAGCCTTCTGTACACTCTTAGCACTGCAGCCGGTGCTGTAAGTCAAACTTTGGATCATAAACACATGCTATTCTTTTTAAAGTCGTCTTCTAGCATTGCCTGTGCTCTGAAGGCGTGTTGGTTTCTGTTTTGTATCTAAACATCAGGGCAGAAGCCGCTGAAGGAAAGAGCGTGATGAAGCTTACCTGTACAGGTCAATCAGAGTCGGGACGCAGCCACCGCCAGCTCTGCCCTTACTGTAAAACAGCGCGCGGGGGACAAGGGTTTTTTTTTTCCTCCGGTGGAGTTAATATCATGCGATTAGCTTAACACACAAACATATACTTTTTTTTTTTTTTAAGTGTAAGCCCTCCTGAATTCGTTAAGCGCCCGCTTCCGATTTAACTTTAACTCCCGGTTTGAATGAGTCCTCTGCGCCTTAGCCGTGTCCTCGCTCCTCCCCTCACAGCTCCACACTGACACACCAGCAGCACGAGCAGAAGCCAATTAGTCCAGCTTCTATAGATGGCCTCAGCCACTTTTCAGTGCCATAAACGCTTCCTCTTCACCCCCACCCCGCCTGTTTCACAGCGCCATGAAACCTACTCCTGTGCGAGTGTGCTCCGCGTTTGTGAGACGGAACCTGCTACTGCCATACACTTAGTGCCTACAGTGTGAGAGGAAAAGAACGACACATGAGCGTGCAGGTCGTTTCTTTATTTATATATAATTTTGCAATGGTAGGATTGCCATAAAGCATTTCATATTTGTTTTGCACAATAGTTAAGGCATGATTAGAGGAGGCAAATGTGGCAAGGCTGGATTCCTCAAGCATAGCAGGTTTCCAGAAAACGAAGCTTTCAGAGGCATGCAGAAACGTATCATCTGTTAATGCGGGCTTTACGGGTGAAAAGAAACAGAACTGGAAGAATAATGGACTTCATGTGGAGTTCCTCTACAGTGGTGTTAAGATGTGTTATTACAAACTACTGTAAACAGGTTACAGGCGTTCTGTTTCAGTGTCCATAAACACAGTGCATAGAGGTAAAAGGTGATGCTTCCAACAGGAATGCCGTTAACCCATATTTTGCCAACGCGTCTTTAACTTGAAAATACATTCTACTGCACCTCGAGGAATTTCCAGTTTATTCTTCATTTCTAAGAACTGAGTTAATACCATAAAAAAAGACGCTTGTTTTTGTTGTTGTGCGATGCTTACAGTAAAACCATCCTTCCATGAAAGATCTTTACCAACAGGTAAACACTGCAAGCTTGTGTGTTACCAAAAGTGCGGAGGCTTCTCCTACCTGCTCTTCATTTTTTGAATTAAAAGTTATTAAAAAAAAAAAGTCTCGCCAGCTAAAATACAGCGTTAATTCAACTGCACAGCAC
>VURO01017729.1:3145-13363 GCA_015108175.1 Pelvicachromis taeniatus
TGTCCGGGGGGGCTCTCCGTGGATCGACCCTCCTCACTGAGACGGTGTTGCTTTGTAAACAAACACCTTTCTGTGGCTGCCTGCTGTTTACTATAACAGCTGCTGTGCCGCCCCTGTGATGTTTGCACTGATACAGCTGAAGCTGTGTGAATGAAACTCGACACCCACAGCAGCTGCTGCTGGTACTACTGCTGACGCTGTGAGTCATCTTCATCACAGAGCACACGTTTCTGCGCCGAGAGGCTGAGATTTCACACGCAGGCTTTTAAATGGCTCCGAGGATCCAGAGCAAGCACTGCAGACGACCCGGGAGGGGGGGGGTGAGCACGCTACCTTGTAGGCCATGGCTCGTCTTAGTGCGCTGGTCGTGTCGATGGTTTGAATGCTGCTTTCAGCTATCACCTCATTGCCTCTGTGGGAAGGAATACATACAGTAAATACGGAGTTCATCCTCAGCTCACATCCAGTTCAACTCTCACAGTTTATCTCAAATAAACACAAAGTGAAGCAAACGTGTTACAGCAGTGAGCTGCATAATAAATGTGTGTGAGTAAACAAAGCCAGCCTGATAAATGTGCAGCACTTTGTTCTCGTATCACTGCTGCATTAGTGCTTTCTGCACTAAAAGGCCTTCAGGGGCACTTTTACTGCCCGCTTCACTCACGACGACACCAGGACACAAACGTGATCGCACGTCTGCTGCTGGACAGCAAACCTCAGCGCAATGTGGGACGAAAGGAGGGCAAGTCATTCAAAAACAAGATGTGAAAAAATCATGGCTTTAATAGCGGCGCTGCGCGCTATTTACAGAGCACGTGATTATTAATGACTGACAGGAACAAAGTAAATACAGTAACGCATGCCGGGCAGGCCGTGATGTCTGAGGTGACCTGTGTAGGTGATGCTCCTCCGCGCGCCTCCTCCCTCTGATTTTTGGACGCTAAACCTCCCAGCAGGTTGTTGTTCCCGCCGCCATGTTTCCGGTGATTCGCGGTCCCGTTGTCCGTCCGTCCGGTCCGAGGCCGTTGCCCGCTGGCATGAGTGGAGACCGGGAGCGGTGAGGACTCCTCTCTCCTTCTAGCCCCTCTCTTTCCCCCGGTCTTTCTCTGTGACGGTCACCATACAGCCTGCTCCCGCTGCTGCTGCTGCATCGAGCAACAAGCTAGCGTTGGCACGACCGGCGCATTTCCGGTGCGATTTTCAAAATAAATAATAAAATAAATTAGACGAAAATGTACTTTATATGCACAGAAGTAATTTAAAAATAAATAAATAAATAATATAATATTGCACATTTACTGAAACATGTATGAAAAAGGAAATATGAAAATTGACTGCAAGACTGTGTAAGTTTCAAGAAGAGATTTACAATTTAAGAGATTTAGAGAAGTGAGAGAGTATCTACATGACAATGCCTCAGTTTAAGCCTTCTTTGTTTATTGTGTAAAAGTATTTGCAGCTTCTCTTAATTCTTTCTTTGTTTTACTTTTGTTTTTTTCACACCTTTTTTTAAAGATCATCAAATAAATTTTAATATATTTAGCACAAACCTAATCCAAGTAAAAGTAATCTGATTGATGGTTTTCTGACAAATCCAACCAAGCCATGTGAAAAAGTAATTTTACTGCATTTTTTGTCTTGAGATGGCTGCTGCTGCAAAAATAAAAGGTTTATTTCATTTCTATACGTAACATCTTTTTCAGTCATGTCTTATTTTTCATCACTGATGTCACATGCATACCTAAAAATTAGTTTTGGTGGTCATAACGTTCGTCCCCCACAGCACTGGCATTATAGATGGACCTCAGGGGTCCAACCCTTTAAGCTGAATTCCAGAGGTGGGACCAAGTCACTGTTTTGCAAGTCTCAAGTAAGTCTCGAGTCTTTATCCTCAAGTCAGAGTCAAGTCTCAAGTAAAAGTCAGGCAAGTCAGAGTCAAGTCCCAAGTCAAGACGGACAACCCTCAAGTCAGTCCCAAGTCCGAAACTGTGACTTTCAAGTCCTTTCAAGTCTTTTTTTTAAACAATGTTGCAGTTATATTTTAAATGTAAACAATAGACCATGTGTCTACATTAAACTCATGTCAGAAATTCAGTTAGAGCTATTCATGAATTGCATTTGACTTTAAGTTGTTCCTACTAATCCTAAATAAATATTAACACTTAAACACTCATAGTTTTCAGACCATCCAATGCACATGGTCTCCTGCTGACCCTGCTCCTCTGACAAGTTTCTAATGTGAAACTGCGTTTTTATTTTGAAGGGAAGTTTTAATCACCTGACTTCCTCTTTTCGCTTTATTAATTCTGAATGACTTGTCGTGCCTCTCTGCAGCAGCCAGAACACGCAATCTCTCTGCAGGGAACATTAAGATGCACCAAAGATGCAACAGAGAGTATCTTTGCTTTAGCGAGTCCTGTGCTGTGCATACTGACATGAATAACGATAAAGAATCACTTCGCATTTCATAAAAGTGTGTATACTTATTATGTTAAAGTAAAAATACCTAAAAGACGTTCCCTGACCGGGAATCGAACCCGGGCCGCGGCGGTGAGAGCGCCGAATCCTAACCACTAGACCACCAGGGACAGATATCACGTGTGCTTTATTACGATAATTAATAGTTAGACCACTTCAACGGGACTAACTATGGTTCATATGTAGCGGTTATGCGCAGCAGAGAGCCGTTCATTGTCCGTTATATCGGTGCTCTGACGCGGATACATAGCTAACATTTCCCCTCACTTTTAATAAACTACTTAAGAGCCTTCTTTTTTTAATGTATACAAATGTTCAATCTTAGTTTAATGTTGCTAATGTTGCTCGCTAACTTAGCTTACCATGCAGGACAACAGTGACGCGACACCTGACGGCGGGTTTATGTCGGTTTTGTTTCGTGATGCTACAAATGATGGTAACATGTTTCTCTTCCTTTCATATAAACGTAAAAAAATCATAGTTTTTAGCAGGAAATGTTCATCTTCATATAACCGTATACCCACCAAGTACACACAGGACCTCGTGGCGCAACGGTAGCGCGTCTGACTCCAGATCAGAAGGTTGCGTGTTCAAATCACGTCGGGGTCATAAAATGTTTTTGCGATAACGTTATCTTTTCTGATTAAAGTGAACGCCTCAAACTGTTTGTTTATACTTTATTTAAGCCTTTTACAAAAACAATACAGGTATGACAGTCAAAGTGACGTAACACGTACAGTTTAAATAGGACAACATGCAAATTCAAGAGTGAGGTGATGCTCCACAAACGCAATCACTTTATAGTTCCAATACCATTTTTCGTGCTGATATTTAGCATAAATTAAAAATAAATTGACAAATTACAACAAAACATTGTGCTTTTGGTTGTTTTCTTTCCCAGATAACTAAAAAAATGTGCCTTGCAAAGAAATGGTTTACCTTTATCACCAAAGTTTCAAATCTACATGTTAATGGTGCAGGTGGGTCAGAGTTTTAATATTGCTTATAATCATAATAAAACATTAATGGTGTTATCTTTGAGATTAACATCTACAACAAAACACCTGCTCTTCAGACCTGTTTGTGAGGGGCAGCCAATCAGAAGAAAGTTGGCTTAAAGGAGAAGGAGCTAAAACAGCTTATGTCAGACAGAGGAGTAACTTAGGGGCTGCACCTCTAAGTTACAAGCTGCTGTTGTAGTCCAAAGACAAGAAACATGGAGTCTTTAAAACAAAAAGCTCTGAAACTTAATGTACTGCTGCCTGAAGTCAAACCACGTCACGTTGCACCCTGCCATTTATTCTGACCGATCATCTGCTAGAAATCCTCAAGAAGATAGAAAACATAGATTATTACGCCACTGAAAATAGTTCCCAAAAAAACACACATTTTCTCTTAAAATAAATCAAGGTGAGGAAATGTTTGAAAGGTTGAATGAGTGAGTCACAAACCACTGAATAACTTGCTGACACATGGTTGCGTTTTGGTCTTTTCATGTGTTTGATGGCAGTTTATAGCACATTTTCAGTCCTTTTATCGAGGCCTTGTAATATATCTAAAAACATTTTTTTACAACTGATTGCTTTCCACACATTTATAGGACTCTTGTTAACAAAACGGCGCTCTGAGGACTGCTTCACTGCGTCTTTTTTGTGCTAGCTTGAGGAGCTGGACTTGTGGATGCTGACTTTCTTGCGGGTGTGGTCGGTGCAGCGCTCCAAGATGAGCTCTGGGCTGGGTCGGGGAGGGATGACTGGAGCCTCCTTTCTCAGCTCGCTCTCCGAGCTGGAGCCGGACGTCTCGGGAATGTTATCTGTGAGTCAGAAACAACGACACGAGTGGGTCGAACTGCTTAAGTACAGTAACGTAAGTATTTGTACTTCGTTACTTCTCACCTGTCAAATATCGAGCTAATTTTGAAATTGTGTCTCAAGAACTGTTCATTGATGTTTTCCCAAGACTCTTACCCCGACGTTTAACCATCACAAATATGTACCCGACCTTTGCCCTCAATTCACGTCTAAAAAAAAAAAGCAGACTCTTGCCTTGCCAAAGTGGAATACTCTAGACTGAAGTCCTGTTAGAGAAAATTACAAATATGTGGATAATGTCGGGGTGCGGGAACATTTTTAGTTTGATTTCCATCACGTCGAACTCGCAGATAGCGTACGGCTTCTCAGTGTCTCAGTCTGAATGAACTGGTAAATTATGTTAAAAAAAAGATTTATTTTTGATTTACTTCAGAGCTTCTAAGACGTTCTAAGACAGTGGTGGACACATGGTCATTACCCTGGTTCTTCCGCTCCTTCAGTGGCGACATTGCTGCCTTCTTGGAGTCCCTCTGCGGTTCGCTGAGCCGGCCGCCTTTCTGCTGGAAGTACCGGCGGCTGTTCCGGCGGTAGGTTTCCTGGCTGAGCCGCTGGCGAGACTTGTTATGAATGCTCTTGGCGTTTCTGATGGTGGATCTGAGGGAGATAAAGGACAGGTGGTGGGTTTGAAAAGTTTAGTATTAAATCTGAGGCCCCTGGAAGATTTCTTCCCCCATAAGTGGTCCTTGGACTCAAAAGGTTCAACATCCCCTGGATTCATGTATCTCTTATTTTCACATTTTATCTAACCTGTATCCATCGTTGAGATCAAATATTTAACCTCAATCCTCTTTGGGAACCGTAGTGTTTTCACATAACTCATAAAGGCCATGTGGGGGTAACTGAAGCCCATCACTGACATAAATCTGGGTATCCTGTGAATTGTAATTACACAAAACGGGAAAAATGATCTGTTTTTATTACATAGCTGGTGATTTCCCGTCAGCTGTGGCAGATTGGAAAGCAGAAAAATAAACCAGACACCCAAAAATACCTCCTTGCAGAGCGATTCCAGGATTTTCTACTCTATGAGCACATAAGGGGATCATAAAGTGACAAAGGAGAAATGAAATCACGTCCTGAGGTTTTTTTTTCACAACTCACTTCCCTTTAATCTGATGTTACACCATAAAATGCCAGTGTGAGAGCGGAGCAGCCAGTGCAGACCTTCCTACGTATTATAAGATGAGGTACCGACCTGCGAGGCGGTGGCTTCTGCCCACCCGGGTTCAATCTTTCTCTCTTTCCGGCCTTCGACAGGAACATAGAGGGGAAATATCCGGTCTCGTCTGCTTTCCTGTACAAAACAGCAGTTCAAGAAGAAATAAAAGGTTTGATGAACTTTAGAAATGTGGGATCGACCCTGAAAGATCCTTTAAAAACTTAAAAGCCTACTGTGCAACATGTTAGAGAAATGCTAAAATCGCACATTAGACAACCTGTTTCTTGAGTTGAGCATTAAAAAGATATAATTTTTTGGGCTTTAAAAACTGAGACCGGTGTGGAAATACAAAAACTCTCTGAATCTGTGTTTGGTTGTGAATGCAGAGCGTATGTGTGAGGTCGAGCGTCTGTTAAATGTGCTGAACGTGCGCTGAAGTGAAGGACTCGTCGCACCTTACGACCCACCACCCGTCCAGTAGCTTGTGAATGACCTCGACAGTTTCACCGACCTCCAGAGATATCTCGTCGTCCTGCTCCGCCTTGTAGGCCTGGATGGTGATGTGCTCGTCTCCTGCAGTGACACACAGCATTTTATATGAACACACGTGCCTAAAAGAAAGGGTGTCACGACCCACAGCTGTGGATTACAAACGCCACTTCTCGCCTTCGTAGTTGGGTTCAGCGTCCTCGGCCTCGTCCGGTCCGTCCAGGGGCTCCAGGTACGACGCGGGAATCCAGCCTCGCTTTGACTCATACTGGCAGAACCACCAACCTGATCACAGCAGGAACATCAAGTGTCACTCGGTGAGGCTTGAAACTCGAGACCAAGACCATAAATTATTCAGCCAAGTGTTTACTGAGGTCAAAGTTAAAGTGAGGAGATGGGTTGTTTTCTCATCCACTTAAAAACAAACGGGCTCGTTTAGTCGCCCCCTGTTGGCCATGAGAAAGAATGCACATTTAAGGTACTTCTACACTGGCTTTACCTTTCAGACCTTCTTTTATATACAGCGTGTGATACTGTGACTGGAAATACTGCCAATTCTGGACCAAAGACGCATAATTTAGAAGTATGAAACAAGAGCTGAAGTAAAAGTCAGAGTGGTAAATTTAGATGTCCGTGTAGGTTCTCAGCCATCCAGCTCATGCTAATGTATGGAGCGTGGAATGAGCTTGGACTTCTTTAAGTTTGACTGACGAAACGTTTCTCCCAGATGAACAGAATCAACCTTTTGGGCTTTACATCCCTGGGTGCTTGAGCATGCAACAAAACAGATCGCACATTTAAAAAAAAACTCTACTGAAACCAGTTTGAGCAAACAGTTTAAAAGTCTGCTCAGACTTTTGTTTTCTTTTGTTTTACTTCTGCATCTGCAAGCTACTTTGCAACCTCTTCCACCACCCCAGCTCCTGTTTTTCAAGCAGTGTCACCATAAAACTTGACTAACTGTGTTGAAACACCGCCTTCCTGTTTCATCACTGAATGTATTTGTGTCTTTTCATTTTACCTTAACTAACATAAGGATTTAAAATCTGTACATTTATTATAAACTCTGTACTATGCTGTTTAATCTTTTTTTTTTTACATGCAGACATGTTTTTTTGGGTTTTTTTTCTTTTTACTAATATTAATAAATAATGTGGCCAACATATGTATTTATAATCCCTGTGAGTCAAACACTTCCCTCTAATTTTGCAGTGAGATAATATCAGCTCATCACACTGATTTCTTTATATGGTCGTTTACTGCAGAGAGAGCACGGCCACGAAATGATGGACGTGCTGCTCATAAGAAATGCCCTTTGGTAGGCTTCCTACTAAAGAAGAATCAGAAGAAAGAAAGCAGTGTTTTGGCATGCTAGAATTAAAATATATATATGAAAACCAGATTATATGTGTGGTAAAAATAATTACTCACTCGAGAGGCGGGACTAGCAAACAAAAAGAGCAAGTCTTAATTTTCTGAATAAAGACTTGCTTTTTTGTGGTGTGGTTTATAGAAAAAAAGAATCACTGGCAAATAAACATTTCGGGGAAAAGACGAATGCTATAAAATTCAGAATAACAAATAAACTCTAAAAGATTCAGCTGTTTTATCACCATTCTCATTTTTCTCCACGATTTCCACCAGGTCACCGGTGTGCAGAGCGATCTCATATTTGGTCGACTTTTCAAAGTCCGCGATCACTCTGTAGGTGTCCAAGATGATGGGGGCGGAAATCTCTGAGAAGTCAAACACAAGAATCTGTTTTAGTCTTATTAAAAAGACCTCCAACATCTGGATGATGATATCTCCCAGTTTCTGAACATGTGCCTACTAATCGTGTGGCTGAATCCCACCCTAACCCCCAGATTGGTCTGCTGTGGATAAAGTGAAGTCCTAAGGAGTTCAGAACAAATTTCCAATTTTATTTGGGTCTTGCTGTTTTCCTACGTGCTTTAGAAGGACATGGATGCCATCACACCAAATATAAACTGCTACTTCTGACTATGGTGGTCCTGACTGAATTATAGACTGGATAACAGGATCCCTGAAGGCTGTAAGCTTAAGTGAGTCTTACCGGATGCCACGCCTCTAGCCTGGTCTCTGGACAACAAAAAGGTCTCGGCTCTTTTCAGTCTGAGGAGGAAAGGATCATTTATACATTCGTTCTAAATGTAACTGCTGTAACATAAACAGAGACGTGCGTGTTGTACTGACGTGTTTGGGGCAGGCGGGTTTTCATCCTCTGGTCGGACCTTGAAGAAACTGGAGAGGTGTTTGCAGCGGGAGATGTGAGGCGGCAGGCTGATGACCTTTTGGCAGTACTCAGCCAGGGTGCTCTTTGTGGTTTCTCTTGACTTCTCGTTTTCCCACAACCACCGAGGAGCTGAGGACAGAAACACAGTCTGTGTCTTTGGGGTAACAACAGGAAACTGTTGTGGCATCCCTCAAAGATCCACGTTAGGTCATCTTTAGTGCTCAGTAAATGCTACCAACTGTTCACTGCTACGCTGATGACACTCAGTTTTATGCACCTGATGAAGACCATCTTGTTTGGCTGATCCACAGTCAGTATAAATGATGCAGAACCTGTGGCTGCAAAAAGTCAAAGTCAAGTCAGAGTAAACTTTATTGTCATGTCCGCTGTACAGTATACAGAAAGACGAGACGACGAGGCTCCAGTTACATCAGTGCAAAAAAAATAAATGTTCACTTTAGGACTGGGGGTAAAAGGATCAATAACAATTTAATCTACAGTTTAGAGTTTGCTGCTGGGCCTTTTTGGTGATGGAGGTGGTGTTGGTGGTCCAGGTGAGGTCGTCTAAGAGGTGAGCTCCCAGGAACTCAATGCTGTTAACAGTCTCTACGGTGGAACCGTGGCTGCTGGGTGGTGTGTGGGTGGAGCGAGTCTTCCTGAAGTCGACGAGCATCTCCTTGGTCTTGGTCCACATTCACTGACAGGTTGTTCTCGCAGCACCAGCTGCTGAACCTCATCTCTGTACGCTGACTCGTTGTTGCTGCTGATGAGTCCAACCACGGTTGTGTTGTTGATGATGTGGTTAGAGCTGCGTAGGGCGGTGCAGTCGTGCGTCAGCAGAGTGAACAACAGTGGGCTGAGAGCCCTGAGGAGCTCCTGTGCTCAGCCTGATGGTGTTGGAGATGTTGTCGCTGATTCGAACGGACTGAGGAAATGTAGTATCCAGTTGCAGAAGGAGGTGCTCAGTCCCAACTTGCTGTCAAACAGTTTTGGGGGATAATGGTGTTGAATGCTGAGCTAAACAGCATTCTGACATCGTCATCGTTCTTGTCCAGGTGGGAGAGGCCAAGTGCAGTGGAAATGGCATCCTCGGTTGCTCTTCACATGTGCCATGACAAGTCTCTCGATGCACTTCATGATGATGGGGGTCAGGGCGATGGGACATAGTCATTCAGGCAGGATACTGAGGATTTCTTTGGCATCCGTCCATCCATCCATGTTTATTACAGGGCTACTGCACTATAAGATGTCCCTGCCCCATAATAATATAACAAACATGTTATGTATAGATAACATGGAGTTTAAATATATGTATTCAGATGTAGTTTTGTCTCGTCCTTCACGCCGCAGCACCTGTTTTGTAATTAAAGTTTCAGAAGAGGCGTGTGTAAGGTGGCAGTTGTGTTTTCTTTGAACGGGAACAGAAAATGAGAGTGAAAACGAGGACTCGCACGTTTCTGTTTGAAATGAAAGGATCCAAGCTTCCAAAAGTCAGACGGGACATGCCCTAAGATGTCTCTAAGAGTCTAAGGCAGGGGTCACCAACATGGGGCCCGCGGGCACCAGGTAGCCCGCAAGGACCACATGAGTGGCCCGCGGGCCTGTTCTAAAAATAGCTCACTATAACAACTTACCAGTAAGCTGCAACTGTTTTTATTTTTTGTTGCTATTTTTTTTAAATCACAATTGCATTGGTGTCAATTTGTTAGAGATAATATATAAAAAAATGTTTATTATTAAATATTAGATCAGCGCTAGCTGGTTTCCACGGAAACAGTTGCCATAATCAGTGTCTTTACATAGATGAATATCATTAATTATTAACAATAACATATAATTAAAGTTAAATTGAGGAAATTTGTTATTTCAGAAGTGTGTGTCACACTGGTAGCCCTTCACATTAATCAGTACCCAGGAAGTAGCTCTCACTGTCACACAGGCTGGTGAGCCCTGATCTACACCTTACA
>VURO01017735.1:1871-19039 GCA_015108175.1 Pelvicachromis taeniatus
TTAACTGAGAGAACAACGGCAGGTAGGTTGGAATTAGAGTTTATAATTTGTTCAGTTTGTTCCTATCTGTGGAAATGTGTGTGTGTGTGTGTGTGTGTGTGTGTGTGTGTGTGTAATTGCAATTAACATTTAGAATTTGTAATGCTTAACAACTCATGTGCGACTGTAAAATGGCAGAAAAACCCACGACTGACTAGGCTCATTGATAAAACTATCCATTCTTTCCGCTATGATAAATGGTTTTTTACAAACCGTCAGGCAGCAATGGGCTACTGGAAACTCATGACTTCAGGTGGCATACAGGTGTAGCCGCAGGCTGGCAAATGTTCAACTTCATATTCTCAAGATTCAGTGAATATTAGATGTGGGCATCAACATGGATCCATCACTGACAGTTCCGATTGGACAAAAAAGTTTCCCCTCTGAGAGATCTGCCCATGTGTACAAAGACACGAAAGCAACTTCTTTTTATGTGGAAATGCTTCAGTCTTAAGTCATTGATGTTTGTGCTCTCATCTGCCTGCAGACATATAAAATTTCTATCTATCTATCTATCTATCTATCTATCTATCTATCTATCTATCTATCTATCTATCTATCTATCTATCTATCTATCTATCTGAGACCCTCAAATCTCCATATCCCACATCACTTGTACCTTGGCAAAGGTAACACAAACGTAGCCTCCTGTAGTGCACAGTTAAACGTAGAGCTGAATTCACAGCAGGTGCAGGTGTGCTTCCCTTTAACCCCAACATAAGAGAAAAGCAGCTCCAACTATTTACAGCTTGTTTGTGACTTCAGCAAAAGTACAGTGGTGTTATCTCATTGTATTATATTGCAAACATGCAGAAGGAGTCCCTAATGAGAACTGGCTCATGTGTATGGTGTCAGCTGTTGCGCACAGACTGTAGATATTTATTATTATGCCTGCATACCACATTCCTTTCTTGCAGCCTTGACTTTCCACTTTCCCTCTCCTAATTTGTCTCATACGCTCTCCTTTAAAAAAAAAAATCCACCTCAGTCTATCTTCTTGTTCACCTCGTTCTTTCATTTGCCCTTCATCCTCTTGACAAGTGTTGTGTGGTCAGCTGTTTTTTTTTTTTCTTCCCCTCAATTAGTGCTATCATCGCATTTCATCCTGCAGAATATGGGGATGGTAATAACCTTACACTCCTATTGCGGGGTGATACAATTCTGCTGTGATTAATTGAAGTCCCCTCAGAGAGTCAGAGGAGGCGTAGATCTTCCCTTTCACACTCGCTGACAGGCAACCCATTATATTGTTTTATAGATCGCCGTCAGTAGCCCTTGAAGCTGCCTGCGGCCCACTGTTGTTCTGGAGGGTTTTATTGTGCAGCGTTATTGGCTGGTAATGCTGACAGGCAGAGCAAAGGCCACCGTGGGATTAAGGGAGATGGGATCCCTGTGACAGTTCCACTGTATTTGACAGTAAACTGGAAACTTGGAAAAAAAAAAAGAAGATTTGCTCGCTCTGCAGTGGTAGTTGTAAAAAAAAAAAGAAGAAGATGAAGAAAAAAAAGCGGGGATTTGTTATGGAGTCACGTTCACCATAACATCGCCTTACTTCACATCAGCACAGAGTACTCTAACAAGTGGTGAAACAAAAACGAGCTGTTGGTATGCAACAGAACACATTTCAGTAATTCCAAATAAGTAGCTTGTACAGGTAAGACAGATTAGCCTGCAATTTTGTAAAGCTGCCATTACACAGACATTGCAACAAACAACAGTGCCTGAAAAAGGCAGAGTGTAGACTGAGGCTTGGAGAGAGTACTTGATATGCATGAGCCACCAGGTGATTTCCAGAGGAAGAGAACACCATGGATAAGAGGCTTGTGTCTAGTTTTAAGGAGCCACCCCAGGCAGTATTTGTGTTCTCTGCCAGCTTCCTGCTCACTCTGTCAGATCAATAGGGCATAATAGAAGAGTGTGGATTGTATTTGCAGGCATGAGACAAAATAATACAAGCACTGTATTGTTTTTCCACCTCGTACATGTGTTGTGTAGTTGTACAATTAAGATTGCCTGTTTGTACTGCACGTCTTCCAGTTTTTGCATTTCTTGATGTTTGAGCACGTCAAGCATGTCTGCATGTGCAAGTTGCATATACATTTGACAGCCCAGTGCTTTGACACAGAGAGCATTGCAGAGTAGCACCACGAGTTAACCATAAAATCTGGGGTATTGCATCATTTCAGACATTCTGTATTCACCACCAGCCCTGCAGATTTGGTTTAGCGGAACAATAAAAACTCAGCCATCTATCTACATGATTACACCCGATTTCAGCACCTCAAGATTCGGTGCTCAGCGGTGTTCATAGGCTAATGTGTTTAGAAAGCACAGTTTGTTCCACCTCTCAAAGCGCCAGCTCGAGCTGCTGGGGTGAATCCATCGGGTGTTTAAAGGGAAATTTGAAGCCCCACCATAGCGAACGAAATGCAGCATTGTGACGCTTGCATGCAGCTCTGTCATGTACAGCAGAGGAGGAGGAGGACAAGAGGACAGCACATCCCATGTTTTATAGATGCCATTTAAAGGAGCATGCCTGGGATGGGCTGGCTGAAATGAACTGTAACCACAGACTAAACACCAAGACAATAAACTAACAAATTGGTTTTCTGGAAGCCAGCAGTGTCCCGCTCACTCGCCTGGGCTGATGTGTGGCGAGCTTTTTTTTTTTTTTCTTTGGGGGGGTTCCCTGAGAGATTAGGTTGTGAATAACAACTCTATCTCTTATTTATTCATGCTTATTTGCTGCGTGCATGTTTGACTGTGGGTGTGTGTGAGAAAGAGAGATGGGGAGCAAGAGTGTGTGTATGTGTGCAGTTGAAGTGTAGCGGGGTTTGTAAAAAAAGTGGGTGTTTTCCGGAGCATTTATATGAATGGAGTGTGTGGGGGCACATCGTGCTTGTGTGTACAGGCTTCAGCATCGCCTACTGCTTGATTAAAATTGTGTTGTGCGTGTTGTGAGGTCATTGCATTATATCAGCTCCCTCTGTTGTTTGTTCCGTGTACATGACTGAAGTAGAGACACTCATAAGGTTCATCCGACAGTCTTGGAAAAGCTAGATCAGCTTATCGTGTGATTAAAATTGTTTGTTTTTTTAATACTTTGAGATTGAATCATTTCATAGATTTTTTTTTGGCATCAATGCTTTCTGTCTGGATATTAGTTTGGTATTTTTATGATTTGGATATTTATTTTTTGTTCATAAATATTAAGCAAAAATCTGCACCATGTCAGTTTGGGTGCCTTTCATCCCTCTCACTCACACCAGGAACCATCATGCTTGAGTTCGTGTTATTATTGCTTTGTAGCTAGAATAGCACCTTGAGAAAAGTTTATAGACAGTTGTTATTAAGAAGTTAGATAAAAATGATGTTTGGTTATTTCTTAAAAACCTCATGCAAGTTTGAATCATTTGAAAAAATTGTTTTACATCCAGTTTTTACAGAACAGAAGTTTGACAAAAGAGCTCTTCTGTGGCAAACAACAGTGATCTTTTCCTCTATTAGAGTTCCCCAACTCCCCTGTCATTAAAGTCAGCACAAAAACTGTGTGCCAGGAGCTTCATTATGTGGGTTTCTATGGCTGCGCAGGTAGGTTAGTACTTTTGTTCATATAGCGTATGCTCCCCTGGTAGGTTAAATCATTCACTTCTTCAGTTGCTGCTTCAGCTATGCCACATAAGACTTTGTATGCAGTATAGCAGGTAGACAGTGAAACTGAAACTCAGTTTTGCTTTCAGTGAAGATCTAGAGAGAGACATTTTTTAAAGAATTAAATATACATTTTCACAATTGAATGCCTTTTAAAATATTCAGTACCACTGAAAATATTAATTGAAAGTTCTAATCTACAGTACAGTATATTATTGCTTTGTGATTTATGTTCTTTTGCCGCTGCAAAATTTCTGCTCGGAGAGTGGCAATCCTCTCGCTGTACTGTTCAGTGAGTGACATGCTGCTGTTTCTAAGTGGTCATTTTACCCATAAAGCTGAAATCACAGCACATCCATAATCTTTAGCTTATATGGTAATTTGGTCAGACGATGCTGTGGCTGATTCTTCATATATGCTACTACTGAACGTCCTGAGCACAGAAACATTATGGAATATATTCGAACAGCCTTACACTGTTGGGGGAGCTCTGTTATATTGTTAGCCTCCCCCAGCAGTGACGTCCCACCTTTATATAATTAAAACAAAGTGAAACATCAAGTAGAGCTAGCGTTTGGGTAATTTAGCTGCAACTCTCAAGATGTATTTGAGTAAAACACATGCACTATTTATGATTTGTTGAAGCTGACAATGAAGCTTTTGAGAAAACTAACAGTTTAGATTTTGGCACCTTGTTCATTTAACTTTTAACGTTTTTGGGGAGTTTTCATATCTTGTTGATCATCCTCACCCCCTCTCAGATTCATCTGGTCCAGTTGAAAACTGCAGATGTTAATCACTTACGTGTGACACTTTTCAATGGATTCTTTCAACATGGGAGCAGCTCGGTCTCCTGACAGCTTGTTGTACATGGATTTTTTAAAGACCCAATGGTTCTGTCCACTGAGTGAAGACACTAAATATAGAGGAGAGGTAATACATGACTCTGCCTGGATAATTCTCCAGCTGACTCTCAAAGTCTTGAAGACACTGAGGACAAAAAAATGAAATTCACTCTTCCTTGGAGGTGGTTTTCAGCTTTGCCAGACATGAGACTTTTCTACCAACAATTCTTCCGCTCTCGTCCTTTATTCCTGTTTTCTGATGGCTCTTCTGTTGGTTGTCAGATTTTGGCACCACTCACTTACAGTATTCTGCCATTATGCCTACATCTCATCAACATTAACAAAAAAATAAAAATAAAAAATTAATTCTCCAAACTTTCAAACATCCACCTAGTGGTGGGTTGGGTAATTGCAGATTTGAGAAGCCCAAATCCTAAATTGTGGTTTCTAGGGGAGAAAGGGTGCTATCATTTTTTTTGTTGACAGACTCTTTTCTCTTGGCAGACACTTGTGGTGCTGGAGGGTCCATAGCAGTATGTTTTTTCCTCTCATATATTGTATGGTGTTACTGTCAAGCGCCAAATCATGTGCGTAATCATTAGACTACAATCTGGGCAACAATTTCAATTATAGGGTATCGTTTCTAGGCTTTTTATTTTATTTTTTATTTTTTTTGGTGAGAGAGTAGGATCATGTTATGAAGATTAAAGAAATCAGACTAAAAAAATTTGAAATTAAATTGAAAGTTTCACCGGTTCCCGCTCTGGTTTTCTTACATGAATTTAGAGCTCACCTTTTCCTTTTCTTCTACCCCTAATTATGTAAAAATGCGATTTTGTGACCTGACATGTAGTCCGGTCAAGTTTTTCCATCATGAGAGCCCAACAGTGGAAGAGATGAGGACTTCTTCAAAGCTGACTTCTATTTTAATGCCCTTCCATGCACTGTGCAGAAGCCAGCAACCAAACCTTGGTGTAATGAACAAAATGAAATGTGGGTACTTGTGTTTTCTTTGCACTATGACAGAATTAGTTCAGAGGTAACTCCAGTTCACGTTTCTCTTTCATCCATTCAAACACGCCTCCTCTTTCAGTCAGTTATGTACGCGAACAATAAATACTTATTTCACATTTCATTTTTAATTATTCTTTTGCATTTTCGTCTTTCAGCTGCATTCGGGTGACCGATGACTAATGAATGAAGGGACTTGTGTATGTGTGAGAGAGGAAATGGGGGACGTTTTGAAGCATGAGCCAGGATTGTCAGTCAGGGGGTCAGATGGGCTTATTAGTGCTTCTCCAGGTGGTGGCAGACAAAACAATTACCTGTAAAAACTGTTATGTAAAAGCCAGACTTTCAAAATGTTTTTAAATGATGCAGCAATGATTAACTGTTTTAATTAACTAAAGAAATTAGAATTTAGGAGAAATTGTAAAAGCATGGAATACATAATTGTGAGAAAGTACACCAACTACTGTTTGAATGCCTGACATTAACAAATACTCTATTAGCTCTTCACTTAAAGCTAACTTTTAATGTAACCTTCACATGTACTGCAGCTTCCTCATTTAAAGCAGTAATGACAAGCATCTTTTTTATTCATGTGATACGGTTAAAGTTGAAGCTGCTGCATACACAGTATCTTGACAGTGTGGAGGAATATTTAATCGTAGAGTTAAATATTTGAAGTTCAGTGCTATTTTGCGCTGAATGTTTCATTTTACTGTTGAAGTGTCAGACCTGAATATCGGTACCTGCTACCACATTTCTGAGATTGTGTCATTGCTTCATTCATTTACAAACTTTCACATTCTTTCACTGTGAATGTGTGGGCATCCCGATTCTCTGACTGAACTCTTTTTGTTTTGACAGAGCTTTTAGCAGTCAGCGTTAAAAGTACAAAAATTGAGCCATTTATCTTCAGATAATTTTATTTTTTACTTTGGCTACAGTTTGAATAATTTTTTCAACACTTTATATAAGCGAACATATATGGGTATAATTTGCTTGTGTGTGTTTCTTTGACGCTATTGATGCTTCATTATTCATACTTCTTCACTTTTTTTCCCCTCAGGATGTTTTTTTTTTCCGAGAAAATGGCATGAGCAGAAAAACATATGTTTCTGTTTAAATTAAGCTTTTTTAGCCTAATAAAATTTAGATTAGACAATGTATAAAAATGTAGGCTCCAATCAATCAGCAGTTTCTCTGAAATGTGTGACACAAACCATAAACAGAAAACGTTTGCCTTCCAAGTAAAAGTTGCACCTTTTATAACATGTTTGCTGCAGCAGTGAGGCACAGCCTATTAATATGGTCCCCTAATATGGACTACTGCATCAATCTGCTGGTGACCAAAGCAATCACAAATAGCAGTTCCCTCTTTGCAACTGATTTTTTTCAAGCCAACGGTTGTTGACAGCTTATCGCCCATGGGTCTCTAGGCCTGTGTGACTGGACCCTTATGCATTAATAAATATAAATATGAAATTAAATTCATGGCATCACTTGTTATGAAGTACCCTAATTCTTCCAATTGTAGCCTGGGCATTTATTCAAAAAATTATCCGGCTGACCCGGCATTTAAAAGAGACCGGCTCTTATTCCCTTCTCGGAATTGTCACGGAAGTGAGAGGGAAAGAGGACCCAGGTGCGGTTTTTAGACTGAGGTGAAAAGACCTCAGCCTTGTGCTCCTCCTTTGCTCCCGGGTGTCTCCTTGTCTGTGGTAGCCCAGTGCACCAGTGGTGCTCCCCGAAACTTCTCTCCGCCCGACCAGAAAATCCGTAAAAGACCAGAAAATCACAGTTAGCAGGTTCGCTAGCCGACAGTTCCAGTTCAGTGTAATAATCCCACTTCGTTGATCGCTGCATCCAGCTTAAATGTCGCTGGTCGTAGATGACGGCTGATTGGAAACAGCTGGCCGAGTGATGAGAGGACAGCGTTTTTTGAGCGACATTCCAGTCACTCTCCATACCAGTTGGTGGCGGTAATGCACCATTCAGTTGTTTGCTAACCGCCAATAAAATTTAAAAAGAAGAAGAATACAGCGCGGAGGGACTTCCGGGTCGAAGGTCGCCGCAGCTACTATTGGTGTCTATTTGTCGTGACATGTTTTCAAACCGGCGTTTATTAGAAACTGGTGTTTAAAAGAGACAGGCTACTAATGGAAGATATACGGTAACTGACATCTCTGATCATCTCAAAGCAACACACCTAAAGACATTTGCCATGTTGTTAAATATTACTGTACACTAGTTCTTGCTCACAGATTTGCATCTGACTTTTCTATTTTTCAGAGTGTGCCATGGCTTGTTACCTTGTTGGTTTGTAAAAAGTCTATGGAGTTGACAGGCAGGCAGAAAGAGACACTTTTGTAATGTTACATGAACTGATCTCTTATGTCCTCTTGACAGTGACAGTGATCCTGTTACACAGTAACAGCATTGTTTCTTTGACACATTTTGATTACAATAATGTAATTACTGCAGCTGTTTCACGTCACATGCTAGTAACATTCATTCCTTCAACACTGGATTTCTGTGACACAGGACTTTCCTAAAGTGTAAGGCTCTGCCCATGTGACCTCAGACATACATGTTGTTATGTAAATGAACAGATGCTCAGTTAGAAGAATTTTGAGTTGATTTCAGAATCTGTGATTGATGATTTTAAGATTTTAAACTTAGGTGGCAGTAATAATAATAACAATAATAATGGGGATATAATATAAATGCTCTATATGAAGGAGTGGCAAATTTAGAGAAGCCCTCTGTAAAATCAGAAATCATATAGAAATTAGTCTTATGGTCACAGTGTAAACAAACCATCATTTATGAATGTATCCATGTATCCATAAACAATATTATGTTCTTTGTTCTGCCAGAGAATCTCTTGGGCAGTACGATTGTGAAGTGTACACCCACATCCTGCCATAAAAGAACAGCGTAAACTTCCTGAAAGGCTGGTTAATCAGATCGCCAGGTTGACTCTGAAATTCGCACTTCTGTTGGGATTCTAGACGTAAGCATGTTTGCATGTGGATTCCACTTCCGATCGAAAAATCACATTAAATGTTAGGAAAACTCACAAAATCTAAACTGATTAAAAATATCACTGATCTTATTCCTGTTTTTAAGGGATTCAACTGGATACAAGAATTTGTAACGATGGGCCTGGTACCATTTTAAAAAGAGTGGCACGATGTGGCCCAGACCCTTTGTGTCTGTGTGAAGAGTCAAGCTTAGGGTCTCTTGTAGATTCTTTCATTTCATCCACTCATTTTCTCAGTCGCTTATCCAATTTTGTGTCACCGGAGGGCCGGAGCCTTTCCCAGCTGACTTTGGATGAGAGGTGGGGTACATCAGTCTATCACAGCACTACCTCTATCTCTTGTAGATTCTCTTATTGTTTTCCTCTTGTGGCCACTCTTGTATCGGTACTGCACATGGATGCTTTCCTGCAATACAGTTCTCATGCTTAGATGGATGTTCCTTTTCTACACCAGTATCAATTTTCAAATACACGGCAGAATTATAAAGGATGGATTGAAAATGCATTTTATTTTCTTTCCCTGTACGCTCTCTCTTGCACTCTGTCTTTCCTTCAAATACACAGTATCGCATTCACATGCACACACAATAACTGCTTAACTGCAGTGTGTGGGGTGACTAATTTCTCCTGGGCTTTGGACTTAGGCGTGAGAGAGAGAGAGGGTGAGAAGGAGAAAATAAAAGAGAGGAGAAGCAGTGGTCCACTGGCAGCTCAGAAGAAGCCGCCCACACCCAACAAGCCTCATACCACCTCTCGTGTCATCCCTTGGCTGACAGTCTGTCTGTTCTGCCTCATAAAGCAGTGCAAGCCCAGAGCACCCTAAATGTGTATAGCCTCTATGGGACCATATCAATTTGATCACTGTTTACTCCCCAGCTTCACATACTGGAGACAAATCACAATCAATGCACAAGACAAATTGAAATCTAAGTGTGCAGTTTTTGCATCCAATTTGAGCTATCTCTGCTGGATTCTGTAGAGTGGAACGGCTGCCAATCACCAGGGCTTTGTTTACTCTCTGTGTCCTGCTGACAACTGGCTGGTACAAAATATCAGCTGCTGTAATGTCACACACTGTGCCTTTGTACAGTTTGATAAACACGGAACTGAAATGGGCCATATGGCACTAAAAATACGCGATACATGTTTTGCACATACAGTTATTAGAGAAAACAACAGCGCTGCAACGCTAATAGTCATTTAGATTTATTTTCGATTTATCACCAGAGAAAGCTTTTTAGAAACTTTGTGTTTAATAAAGATTTATTTTTTTCTGTTCAAAGAAGCTAAAGTGGTTAAATGAGATGCATCTACCATTTCAAAAGCCACAGTAATTTTCCTGATCTGCACTGAGATTGTAGAAAATCTGAGCAGCAGTTCAACAGGAACAAGATTTCCCTCAGATATGGAAATATTACTGAGGTTTAGTACCCCTTTCTAACCCCCAGATAGTTGAACTTTTTTGTTTTGCAACCAAAACCCATTATTAACTCTCATGAAATCGAGTTGATATTTTGATCCACTATTGGTATATTCCTCTAGCGGTTACCTCATGATTTTGGAGATGTGATGATGGGCAACAAAAAGAAACAAAACATGGCTCTCATTTTATTTTTCAGGACTTTATCTACTAGGCTGTTTAGGCACAGAACCTCCTGAGATAGGATGCTGTAGTCTGCCTTTAGGACTGTGTGGTCTCCCGTTAGGGCTTCAAACAACTCTCCACTCACTATTTGTCACCTCGCTGCTGATGAGCTCTCAGATCTGATCAGTACCCACCCCAAGACACACATATGTGCTTGATTTGGGCAAAAAGAAGCCCAGTAATATATTTGTTTCACCTGGTTGATAAATGAAGCAGCAAAGTATTGAACTCAATCGGTCACACTTGGAAAGCTAGAGTAGTGTTATATGTAGCGTACACTTATTTCACCCAACTGGTGATGTGACTTGGAAGCTTTACTCCTGACAACGAACACCTTCCTGCTTCATGATCAGAGACGTAATGGAGATATTTTTGCTGTAATTCCCATTCTCCCACTTGTACGTCTCTTAAAACCTCTTCCCCTGGTCCTAATTTATTTAAACTTTTAAAACAGGGACCTCAATTATTCACGTCCCCCAGCCGTCTGTGGCCCCGCCATGGCCTCCTGTGGCACCTCGGTGAAAAGTGTGTCTGGATGGACACATTCCCAGGCTGCTCATTAATTGATGCCTCAGTTGAGACCAGAGGGCTAATGCTCTGTCGCTCCTGTTCTCTTGCTTTCTCTGCCGATCCAGCATGTCGTCTCTTCCCTCTCTGACACGGAGGGTGGGAGAGGTGTTCTCAGACAGTGTGATGTCATGCAGTCGTTGTAAAAAGGTTCAAAGGGTGCGTTCACCCCACTGGACCGTTAAGAGGAAAGACTGTGTTGTACAAGGCTTTAGATCTGAAGAAAAATTCAGTTCACTCAGCAGGAGTCAAGACTGGTGTAAGTGGACAATGTACTTTTTTTTAACTTCTTTTTTTTCTGTCCTTCCCACATACTTCCATCTTCTAACTCTTGCGCTTGTTTTGTTTCTATGAAGCAGGATCGTGTACTCTCATTCAGCTGTGTGTGTGGGTGATGGTTCCATCCTTTGCCTAATTTAAAGAGCAGTCTGCAGCAGAAAGGAAGGTTCAAGGGGGTCATTGTACTAAACATTTGCCCCAGGGAACATAAAAAGTGTAGGCTAAAACAAGATGAAAAGTTGGGCAATTACGAACTGCAAAAATCTAAAACTTGTGTTTTTTCTATTCATTAAATGGAAAGGCTACAGTAAGAATTGGCTTTGGGCCATGCAAGAGTTTATTATTTTTTTCAATCCTAAATGTATAACAATCTATATTTGTCCTGAACCAAGACATTTTTTGCCTTGTGAGCCAATCAGTTACTGTCAGATATCTTTATTATCTACATACTGGAGTGCCAGGAAGTCAAATTTTCAAGCTCGAGTTCAACCTGGAAGATTGTCCAGTCTTGGACAACGCACAATGCACAACAGACACAGTTTAATTCAACATGTACAATGTGTTGACTCCTGTTCATTTTGAGCTTTAATCAACTTTCCCAAAACCCGTATGGTCACAGTCAAATGACTTTTTAATAACAAGATTTCTATGTCCCCAGTTTTTATTAAAAAAAGAGAAAAGCAGTGCGGTCTTTTGAATCTTTTAAAGCTGAAAATACTCAGGTGGCATTCAGCGTTAATTAAAGTTGGGTATAATATTTGAATTTGATTTATTTTTGCTTGAGAGTCAGGGTCAGACGTTTAAACAGCATCCGCTCAGGATTTTAGTTACAGTAAGAAATACGATCTTTTAAATATATTTCATCAAACGGCATCAGTAAGACTTATTTTTGTTAAGCTCTTCATGACATGTTTTTAGCTTAAACTAAACTAGATCATATTCAGAGTTCTGGAAAGGAAGTTTATGATCAGTTCTATCACATTTTCCAATGAGATATTCTTTTAGAGAAGAACAGCCTCCTCTCATCCACGCAGGACCTAATTAGTGCAACTTCTTTATTCAAAAAACGTCTTAAACGCTTATTTTGTGATGAGAAGTTTGAAAGAGCGAGTTCTAAATGTAAGACAACTCTATACGAGCTTTTGTAACTGTAAGCTCTTCATTCACTCAGATATTTCCTACAACTGCCTGCAGGCTTCAACCTGAGAATTAGCTCTGATTTCAGTCGTCAAACTCCTAAATGTTAAATGATTGTCTTTAGCAGTACTGCTGATTGCTGCTGTTTAAATTTTCATTAGTAAAAGCTGTGTCGACATGTGTGCATTATTACTACAGTCCGTAACATGCAACACACGCTTCTGGTGCTCGTTCAAGTTAACGATGGTAACAGCAAATCCTACTTACGTAGTTCACTATTCACTGAAAACACAAATCTCTTCAACAAAGGTGCATCAGTGTGAAACACTGCCAATGTCAGGGCCACTACTAATTATGGTTTGTTAAATGCGCTACCTCCATGACACATAATTTCAATATGTGGGAGAAATTGTCTGTTTGTAAAATGAGTATTTACTGCATCTAAAAGCCTTTGAAAAACTGTGTCTTTTTTTTACTTGCCACGTAAAGTTAAAGAGAAGTTTTCACTTGAATGAAGAGGCTCCAAAGGTAGGGCACTCTGAGGCAAAGTAACGTCCAAAATACAGTCTTTAATCCAGACAGAGATCAAACATGGAGAGTGAAAGGCAGGCAAAAAGGAAAGGTCCAAAAATAAGGACAATATACACCATAAACACATCAGGAAGAAATAATGAACAGGGAAAACTAGAAGAAACAGGTAAACATACGCCCAGAATGATTAACAATTGCATTCAATATACACAAATTGACGAGTGAGAAGGGAAAAGCAGAACATAAAGATAAAGACTAACAGGAAACAGGTGTGGCAGGCAAAACACGTGCGCCTGTATTGTACAATCACAAATTACTCAAGAGAAACCCATCATGACAGGATCAGCGCTCCCTACTGTATAGTTTTGCATTGCCTTCAAACTTCTGGTCTGGACAAAGTATCTGAGCATCAAAGTATCAAGTCCTTTGGTAAATGGTTACATTTATGAGTTACAAACCCTTTGGTGATGTTTTTCTCTTATGTATTGTTTTTTTTTTTTTAAACCAATATTTTCTAGAGGCCTGAAAAGATCAAACTTTATATAAGAATTATGTGATGTAAAAAAGCACTGAGCTTAGAAAATCCGCAGTATTTATTTTTCTTTGTTTTCCTGTCTTGTTAATCATCTTTCAATCCCTTAATGCTTATATTCTTGTATATTATATATTCTGACTTTCTGTCTTGGTGCTAGAGAATTTACATGTTGTGCTTTTGGAGGTTTTCATCCTTTGTGAGTTTTTATTATTACTCCAGGTTCTGATTTCTGTGTTTAAGTGAATTTCCTGCCTTGATTTCTGTTTCTAGTACATTACAAACTTTATTTCCTGTGACATCTTTTACTCCTGCTTTTAGGTTAAGGTTATGCAGGGCAGAATTTCAGTTCTGCGTCCTATGTTTTGGTTTATGTCTTATGTCTGTTTATTTTCCCTTTATTTCCTCTCTGCGTTATCCTCTGGTGTTCCCTTGTCTCTGCCTTTATCTTTAGTGTGATTCTTCCTGCTTTCATGTTTCAGTATGTCGTCTTCTACTTATCCAATTCACGGATGCAGTAAGAGTATCCCAGCTGTCATTTGGCGAGAGGTGGGGTACATCGTAGTGAGACTGCTAGTGTGTCATAGGGCTAGCCCAAAGAAAATGTAATTTTCTTAATCATCAATCTGTGTATAATTAAGTTCTGACTTCCTGTTAGTCTTTATCACAGTATCTGTTATATTGTGTTACATTTGCATGTATTTACCTTTTGGACTTTTTTATTGCCTAAATAAAAGGCTCCTCTTTAATTATATATTCTGCGTGCAATATCCTGCATTTGGATCTTCTCCACTTTCAACCTTGACATTTTTCATTTACTTCAGTATCCATATGCGCTTCATCTGTAGTTCAGATTTTTCTAAAATGCTTTTTCCTTGAGGAATTTTTTGTTTTGATTGCTAATGTTTGACCTTGAGACCAAGCTGTAGAAAATCAAGAATCTTGAATCTTAAGTGCTTCTTTTTTTCTTGAAACACAAAGCCTGCAATACAGGGGCCTGTCATGCCTGCCTGAGTGGCCAGCCTGACCACTGTATTAGAACTGTGCAAGAAATCAATGCAGGAAATATAGAGGCAATTATTTTGTCTCCCACATTCGCTGACAAAGTAGCAGCTAAGCGAGCCAAGAAGAAAATACAGAATTAAAGAGAAGAAAATAAATATGTCTGCTGTGGGGGTTTGTGGTTGTGTGAAGAGCATGTGGGTGATTTTCCTGTGTACTTCTGCAGAGCAGCAGTAATTAATGAGGACTGCGAATATTATTGATTTGTTGAAACTTGCACAGATATTTTTTCATGCATGTGGCAGATTTGGAATAGCATCAAAGTCAAGTTCACGATTTTTGAGGTCAGAGTACTGTAGGTATTTTTTGTCTATCCCTGTGATGCTTGAAAAGCCAATGCTCCACAGCTAGCTCTTTTGGGTATATGAATCATGCACAGGATATGCTCATTCCAATAAAGATCATTTAGTCTCAGACAAGGTCACAATGTAGAAAACGGAACACTTCTTTGTTATCATCTTTGGGCATAAGTCAGTGTTGGTAGCTTACTTTTTATGCTTCATGTACAGCGTTTTTATTAAAAAAAAAGTATTTAGATGAAATGACTGTGACCCATAGGGATATTTAACATATCACCGTCGACCCTTCGTAACGCACACCATGACAACAGTAAGTTGGAACTCTTGGAGCTGCGTACATGAAGTTGTGCTACTTCTTCTGTGTGGAGGAGATTAAAGGGATGGGAGACACACACCAGGGAGTTTATTTTCTACTCCTAGAAGAGTGAAAAGAAGTTTATACAGGCTGTACCACCAAGACAGCACTGACTCACTGTTAACTTTGTTCACATACGAGTAATGATCTGTTATAATTATATATGTGTGGATTTTAGCTGAGTGAGAACAAGTGGTTGTGCATCTTTCTGTGCTGGCCCTGTAGACAGACTGGTTTTACCTCCCCCAAACTTTAGTTGATGAGCAGGAGAGGATTAATGGATGGATGGATTTTAGATGAATGACTGAAGGTTAATCTACAAAACTCATAACATTTAACATTTAAATTCACTTCATTAATTTGTATATTTACCCTTTGAACTGTTTTTAAATGTGTAAAGAGGGTTAGTTTTAGCTGTATAATAACAATTAAACAGTTGAACATAAGTAAAGATAATTAAACTAATTAAACACTCATCACTTATGTCTAAAATGCATCTTAAAATAAACCTTAAAAACCTTAAAATAATTAACCAATGCTTAGACTTGACATGGTGTGACTATAGACCTGTTCCTAATGGGTTGTATCCATGTCAGAAGACAGCAGCGCAATAACGCGCATTTAGATGCTTAACAGACTTATTAGAAAGTTACACTACTGAGTTATTTTCATCTTGTAAACAGCACCCGTCTGCGGCTACAATTAAATCCGATCAATATTGTGAGTTTTAATTTACGAGTTCGACTCAGTGCCATAAAATCTTCTTCATCCGTCTCTTTTATAGTTCAAAATGAATTCCTTATTGATTCCATATTTCATTTCTGTCATTAACTTTGTGAGTTCTGGCATTTGCTCCTTAATCGGAGCTCGAACTTCATTACGCTCGGAGGTCTCTCGCGCAAAGCTTCCCAGTCTCTTATTTTCCCGTCAAATGAGGTGTGCAAAGATCAGCTGTAAGCCATCAGGAACAGAAGCCAAATGGAAGGGTAATATACTCCTGCTTATGCAAAGATGCACAGCTGCCATCTATGTATTAGCAATTGGGAATAACTCAAACCTCTTAATCCTCAGGATAATTAAAAAGACCACTTTTCCCCCTGTATTGCGTATTATCTGCAAATGAGGTCTATAAGAAGTGAGAGACAGACTGGGGTTGGAGAGGAGGAGCTGATAGCTTGATGGTTAACAGTTTGTGCAGCTTCCACAGAATTAATGGTGTGAGAATTGACAGTGATTTTTTATTAACATATGGCATATCTCAGTCAGAAACCCCCTTGGGCACCACTGGGACTACAGAGTTGGATATGGACTTAGACATTTGCATTGCATTGAGGTTTGTGAAGACATCTCCCCTCATAACTCTGGAGTGAAGCCAGAGAAGACATGACTGAAGATGTTCTATGACACAGCTGTAAGCATCCGACAGGACATCATCCTGTCAGGACAGGATTTAAAATTTCACTGAAAAGAGGAAAAAAATGAACAGGCCCGGCTCTCTTGCTCTTTCATCTGTTAAGAAAAAAGAAAGGACTAAAGCTCACTGCAAGGATCTTAGACTATGTGTCTCTTGCTTGTTCTCGTTTTTGTTATATGCTACCCAGTGAACAGAAGGCAACATGCTCTTCAAGTGTGTCAGTGTGTCATAGATGAACAATTTAAAATTTCAGCTACATCCTGATAAAAAGCCTCCTTAGCATCAGAGATAGAATTCTATATGTGAATCTACAGCATTCAGATCAGTGTATGTAACATTTAGTTTAAATTTGTAATTCTGATCATTCTCCCATGTTTTTCCATGTTACAGCTTGTATCAACATCACTCACTGTTACTGCAGTTCACTTGGGACAGCAAAATGATAGCAATTATGCTAGATAGATCAATCATAGTTCAATCAGCCGAACAGGTAAATCACTATTAAGTACCTATATCATACCTATATCATGTCTTTATTTACCATATATCTTCCATTAGTAGCTTGTCTCCTTTAAACACCGGTTTCTAATAAACTCCGGGTTGAAAACATGTCAAGACAAATAGACGCTGGTCTCCAATAATAGCCGGGCGACCTTCGACCCAGAAGTCCCTCTGCGCTGTCTTCTTCTTCTTCTTTTTAAATTGTATTGGCGGTTGGCAAACAACGGAATGGTGCATTACTGCCACCAACTGGTATGGAG
>VURO01017760.1:1440-19649 GCA_015108175.1 Pelvicachromis taeniatus
TTTCAGTTTGGCCCTAAGGTAATGCTGCTTATGTAACGTTAGAGTTCATTCTAATGCAATAACAAGGAATCAGACATTACGTTTGTATTTTTACTCTTCTTTTATCTGCCAGATAAATATCAGCAGATCACACACAAAAGTGTGCACATGCCCGTTTGTGTGTGATGATGAAACTGTGTGAATCATCTTTCTCACCTTGTCAATATTTTGGCACATTCTGCGCTGCAGGAAGCCAGGGTGACAATAATGGGGTGATTGTGTTCTGCATTAATTATAACTGAGTCCACATGAACCTGGAAAGTAACAGAACAAAACTGCGATGAATTCAGGTAATTAAAAAAGTATATATCGCGCCCGCAGGCAGATGTATCCGAATGTCAAAAATATATTTTGTTATTTTGTAGCAGTCAATGTGACATGAGGGCAACAAGTGTCACTTGTTGCTAAAATCGATGTGCAGCAGCATAATGAGTCCCGCTGCTGGTGCAACTATTATGATGCCTTCAAGTGCTGTTGGAAGTACTCTAAACACAGAAGAATGATGCAAGCAAAAAGGTAAATATGAAATACAAATCTTACTGAGCAGTGCCTCAAATGTGTGTTGCTGAGGTAAAGATATCAACATTGTTCCTGGAAAACACTGTTTCCAGTCTCATTATGTCTCACCTTGATCTCTATTTAGGTTACCCTTTTTCCTGAATGGGGACGTGCAGTGCTAGGATGTAAAAAACCTTGAATGTTTCAGTGAGCGTAGCCCTTGCCTCTTGGTTAACTTAAATAAGAGCTGAGGTCTTACCAAAAGAGGGTTGTACAAACATGTTTGCAAAGTTTAAAAGTTACCATGTAATATTGGTGCAAGGTCCTTGCTGCTGATGACCTTTGTTCCCTATTTTTCTAATTATTGAGAAAAAAGTACAAAATTATTTATTGATTTCTAAATGCCTCATGTAGCACTTGTGAGATAAGTAATGGGTGGGTAGCAGTGAACAGTTTTGTGGGAGTGGACAGGGTAGCAAGCACAAATCCTTGAGGTGTTTTGGGCACTGAGGGCAAAAAATAAAGCTCCTTAACGCCACAAACGGAGTCCACATGACAAGAAAGACCCAGATGGGAAAAAGTCATTTCAACAGTATATTTTATACATATATATGTATTTGTATGAGTGTGTGTATGTGTGTGCTTATAAGGTCATACCGTGATTAGTTATTGATTTAAAGACTGAAGAAAGACTGAAGACATCAAATGTTTCTTCATAATTATTTAACCAGAAGCACAGTGTGTGTGTGTGTGTGTGCGTGTGTATGTGTGTGTGTGTATGTGCGTTTATCTATCTGTGGACGTGCCATGTGTACAAAATAGGCTTCTGTCTTCCACTGCCTTTAATTTTCCCTCATAATTATCATCTATAAAAACCATGTAATGATCCACAATAGAGACAGTGCAGAGCAGGAATGGAAAGTAGAGGTGTGTGCAATATGGTGCTGTCCATCTGGCCTGTTAGAGTCTTTAAACAACACTGATTTTTGAAAGTCAAAATCGATGCCAAGTACTCAGAAATACCCACTTGTGCACTGTGAGCCTTTATGATTATTTACTAACTAAAAACAGAACAACAGCTGGAGCTTTTCTCTAGTGGCCAGCGTGTGTCTTCCTTTAAATGATTAATGTTTATGTGTTTGAAATAATCATTTTATGAAAAATATATATCTCAAATCAACTCTCAACTACCTTCCCACTGGTATGTTATAACATAAATACTTTTTAATGCACTACAGGCATTCAAGTCAGTTTGGGGAGTTTGCAACACAATTGTTAATTAAAAAAAAAAAAAAAAATCAATCAGCAAATAATTTTTTCTTCTTTTTCTTTTTTTGTTTAACAATGTCAGATAAACAAATTTCTACAGTCGCTTTGTTTGGCACATTGATCAAACACAGCTAGCTGCTTAACAGCTGTTTAAAAATAAAAATGGACTCAAGTAATGATTTGGTTTAACATCTGTTCAAAGCTCAAAACTGAACCATATTGTCACACTCTGTAAATAAGGAACCAGGTTTACCTTGAAGTAAAGCTTAGAAAGTGCTGATGATGTTGTAGCATCCTGTACTGCTAACAGGAAACACTGAAACAATGGCATCCAAGGAGCTAGCTAGATAAGGCCAAAGTGTTTCTGTTTAACTGATAACATCCAGAAATTATATTTTTAAAACAAAAAATATTGTTGTTTGTTTAAAAGGTTAAAACCCATTTAAACTTTTCATTTATTATTTTCTTTTATTAGTTCCAATTTTTATTTTTATTTCCTTTTTTTGAATTGGTGTTTTGGGAAATTATAAATAATGACCAAAAAGTAACACTAGTTATTACATTACTCCACAATCTTATGTCAACACAAGTTTGTTCTTTTGTCATTTACTAACACAACATACACATGTAAAAATGGAGTCTACAATGCCTCTATTACTGCTTTGAATAGCTATGGAAGATCAGACTTCAGACATCTTGACTGGGGTCATGCTAACATGCTGTCTGCAAAAGACTCAATGTCATGTTATCAACATTTTTTATAGCCTTTCTTTGCAGACACTCTGAAATCAGTTGATTATAAACACATGTGCAGAGAGGAAATAAACGATCACTGAACTTTGTACAAGTAACTCGTTGCATTACTTATTGTTACAGAAAAATCGTATTCGCTACAGTAACAGCGTTCCTTTGTGACACTTTACACCCAACACCGTGACAGCAAATTATTCCTTATTCCAGTAAAAGATACTCAAACTTCTTTGTGCAGAACAGTAACCACTGAGTTGAGTGACGATCAACTCCCCATTACTGCAGTTCTCTCACGAAATAAATTAGTGTTTTTACCAGATCAACAGTCTCAGAAAACTTTTTCCAAGTTGAATATTTGTTTACTAAAAATTCGCAGCATAACTATCTGTAAACTCTGTTTGATAGTTTTCCCTGTACAACAATCATTTCACTTACACTATGCCCCACACTTTAAGACATGCTGCCTTACAGATTTTTCACTCAGTCCTTTATTTTTAAACCAAAGAAAGCAGCATGATTGTCATTTTTAGTCCTTTATCAGTTATTTTTTCCTGGTTGAATTGATACCCTCAACAAAAGGTTGTTTTCTTTTTTAAACAACCAATTTAAGAAACTGCCTTTACTTGCATATTTTTTAATAAAGAAAAAGCAAAACAATATACAGTTTGTTTTTTTATTTTTGTTGTTGTTTAAACCCATCAGAGTGGCAGTGGATCTTTCCTGTACATTTCAGGGTAACTCTCCATTGAAGTTTCCACTTAACTTTGAATCGACGCCCTGCTCAGAGTACCTTAAACAAGTACACTTGCTCTACTCAGTTTTCTATAAAGACAAATATTTATGAAAAGTCATAATCCCTCTACAGATTTGCATTATTACGCAATTTTGCTCGCAGTTCTACATCAAACTGTGCTTATGAATTGCTAAAATCTCAAGATTTTCCTACCAGGGGTGTGGCGCAAGAGTGTCCTTCAAACATAAGCAGCATTTCCTTGCTAGACACAAGCAGCAGGTTTCAGTGTTTTAATAGGAGTTTCTTTTTGTGCATTATTATGCTTTTGATAAACAAAAAGGCTCAAATGACTACTTAAAAAGGCCTAGATTTTCTGATTACTTTCTGGACAAAGAGTGTTTTGGCACGTCTGTTGAGCCTAACATCAATTTGTCTGTCCCTGTTGGATTATTTATTTCTAAAGCCTTATATCACCATTCAGCAGCAAGCATGAATAAATAAATAAATAGACACGTTTATTTTTCTCAATCTGCCACGAGACAGAAAAAGACAGGGCCACACAGAAGATGAAAAACTAAATCAAGTCTATTCATCAAGCAACTGTATGAGCCATTTTACCACTAATACTGACAACCCAGCAGAACCTCAATTCATCAGTTTAGTTAAGAAGTGTTTTGTCAAAGATCATAAAAATATCTAAAAATAAATTAGCATCCTTCTAAAAAAGATTAAAGAAAAGAAAATACAGGTGTCAAATATGACTTTTTGTTTTGTTTTGTTTTTGTGTTATTGAAATTGTGACAACAGTAACAGAGACGCACACAAAAAATGCACTGGACATAAAGCTGAGGACAACAGAGCATGCCAGTAAGAAAGTAAGAAAAGCAGAAACAAAAACAGAAAAGATGATCTGATCTGATCTTCCAATATAAATTCTACTGGTGTATTTTAGAATTTTATGTTTCTATGCATTTCACACACACACCGACTCCTTCAGCACCAGAGATACACTAGAAATAGTCAGATAACATATTATCCAAAGTCACCAACAGGCCACCTTATACCACTGTATTTCAAAAGCTTCACGATGAATGCTTTTCTTAATATATTTGTAAATTATGATGATTTAATATTTGCATTATTTAATTATTCATATATATTTTTAGTATTTTTAATGAATATATTTTTTTTTCATGAAGAATATGTCACTTGTAATTCATATCTGATTGCATATATTACGTATAGAAAACAATAACTGTAAGTTACCTACACCCAGCTGGCAAATGAAAATCTAAATGAACTAATATATATAATTTCATTCATGCTAAATTAGAGAAAACAAACATTAGTCTGTACTTTACAGATTTACAGAAATATCTTTTTTTTTTCCCTTTTAAGAGTCTGCAAATAAAACTAATGCCAACAGCTTTCAGGAGCTATGTAATCGCCAGCTATGTGTGGGTGTACATGTAGACAGATTTATGCATTTGCATCTGTGTGTGTGTGTGTGTGTGTGTGTGTGTGTGTGTGTGTGTGTGTGTGTGTGTGTGTGTGTGTGTGTGTGTGTGTGTGTGTGTGTGTGTGTGTGCGTGTGTTCATTTCCTGCAGTATCAGGTGCACAAGAGCCTTAGGGTTTATACAAGTATGCACGTCCAATCAGCCTGTATTAGCTGTTTGTGTGTGCGTGCAACAGCCTAATTATCCACGTTTTTGTGATGCCAGATGAAAAAGCTGAATTATATACTCATACCTGACACTTGACAGACAAGACACTTACATACGCACGTGCACAAGAGATTACCCGGCAAAAGAATGTCATTGGCGGAGGTTTAGTTTGCTTTAAGCCTCATTTAGATTCTTTTGTTTGTTCCAATGAGAAACATGAAGAGGGAATCTGAACAACAAACTGCACATAGTTTCCAGACTGCTGCACAAGGTTGTGTTGAAAAGAATCCACATTAGGGCCTTTTTAACAAATCAGCTGGTGAACAAAAAAAACTTAGCACGTGAGCAAAAGTTTCAGGTTCATCTAAATGTTAACATAAAGAAGAAAATGCTACGTTCTACCTGCCTCACACTGCTCACATTCCTCATCATCTTTCCTAAAATTAATCAGCGTTTGCTCCATTGTTTCTGAACGCACAACAGTTCATATAGTGTTGAACAGCATGTAGCGAGATTGCAGATCAGATCTGCCGTATCTGTACACCACATCCTTTTGAAATCTCTTGGAAAAATGCCTTGCAGTTGTAAGCCTCAAACAAGACAAGATAAAATTTACATCTCCCCCTCTGTTCCTCATCACTTATGGAAATGAAAAACGAACAGAAAAATGATTATCAAAGTAATTCTTTTCTTGAGGCCTAAAATTGTGTTTTGTGTGGTCATAGTGATCTTTGATCGGTAAAATCTAATCAGTTCATCCTTGAATTCAAGCAGGCTGCCACAGTTTTCTGTGAAAAGCCCACAAGAGTAACTCCCTTCATAAGGACGCACTCTAAAAATACACACATGCATTTGCTTATCTTGTTCTTTGAAGTTCAGATGTAAATGGACTTTTATACACTCGCTGAGTCCACTTGCTCCCTTAAGAAAATATGTTGGCTGGACTGGTTACACCAACAGACCAACTCAAGTTAGCAATGGCTACTTGTTGCTATGAAGAAGGAAATTTCTCATTATAGACCCAAGTAAAGCTCGACTCAGAGCAGGAAACAGGCTGTTAAATCTTCTACACAGAACGTTTCAAAATAATCTGACTGTGATGCACTCGATGAAGCAAATTTAGATTCTTATTTTCATTGTTTAGCTGAACAGTCACAAGCATTTGGGAGTAAAATTTCACTTCCTGTTACCTGTGTACAATCAGGAAAAATAATTTCCTGCGAGTTGAGGAGGATGCTTGCTGCTGTTATCTGAAATTGGTTGCAGAGAGATATTTGGCACTGCATCGTAAAAACTCCTTTGTGTGTTTGCTCGCAGATTTTCATGGTTCCCCGTACTTTGCGGGCACTTATTTTGTCAACTTTTCCCTAAGCAGACAATTTCTGCATTTAAATTTAAAGTTTTGCCTTACTAGTGAAACAAGCACATTTTCAAAGGTACAATTTTTACTTTAAAGGTGAACTGATGGTCTGTTTCTGGTTTGCATCACACTTTTTCAAACATTTCCCGTCAATCGGCAATTAGCAACTACAATACAATGAGGTTATTTTACCCAGCAATACCTCACCAACTGGTTTGGGAATACACATTTCTCCCTAGTGACCAGAGGCTGCCAGGGTGTGACCACCAAGTCTCTCGTAATAAGTGAGGCCTAACATTTTAATGGAGAATATTATATCTTGTTTTATGAACGAAGGTAAAGTTCAACCCAAAGCCCTGTTTAAAAGCTTGAATGGCTTTACCATGGCAACGCAGTTCATCAAACAGAACATTTTACATGGTCAGATGATACTTTCAGTGATCTTCAATAAGGAGATGAGACTCACTTATAAATAAGGCACTGATTTTCCTGGTGGCCAAATTGAATATTTTCTTGATTTAAATCAAGTGTATCCATAAAACTGTAATGGAAGCGACAAATGCAACTACAGTACTGACTGTATCTGCTGGCTTCTGCTCCTGTTTTTGTCTCAAAGGTTTTACGGAACTTATGCAAGCTGTAGAGCCAGCCATAGCCAGTGCAAATAAACACTTCTGCAATGGTAAGTTTTTTTTTTAGTTTTTGTTTTTACACAGACTAGTCCCACACATCCATGGTCCACCAACACAAATGTTTTCACTCCTTTTGCCTAATTAGACCTCTTCCCAGGACTCTGCTGGCTTTACCCTGAGCAGAGGTCTAACTAACATGAATGATTAAAAGTGAGCAATGTGGGATCTTTCGCCTATTGTGGAAACCATTGTATAAGTAGCATTCATATGACCCCACATTCTGCTAATTATGGCATTGCTGGATGTGGGTTGAAGATACTTAAGATGAATGCTTTTCATCTAAGATACCCCCCCCCTCTCCAAGTTACTTTCTTTTCTCTAGTATATAAAACTCATACCGTCCTTTTTTTCCACACATCTATGAGCAAAGATATTCATAGTTGGCCACTGTATACAGAACATTTTTGGAATTTAAATGTGCGCACATCTGGCAAGATTTCGCAGTACTAAGCCAGTGATTATATGCATCACGTTGTCTTTTGTGCAGATTTGGCATTTGGACACACTTCTTGAATAAAAAACAAATGAAACAAATACAAATTAGTGATTTTATTGTGTGTTCTTACCGTATACTTTATTTTACTTTACACTTTTTTCACACTTCTGCGCTGTTGCCTCATTTTTGTAAAATACGTATTAACATGGTGTGATGTGGCATGTGCTGCTTTTCATCTGAGATTGTATTTTGCTAATTTTATGACTATATTCACGCTAATAAATATGATTATTTTGATCATGTCTTGATCTTTAAACCCTTGAAAAGAGAAAAAGAAGCTGTACTTTCGTTTTACCATGCCGGTAAAATGATACTAAAGAAATTTACTAAAAAGTGAGGGTTTTTTTTGTCTGTCTTAAAAAAAAAATAAAAATCAAAGAGCATTGGACCAAATAAGCTCTGACAATATTTGTGTTCAGGAGTGTGGGTTGTAGGGGAAGTTGGCGATAAATAGCATATTGCTTCAGGCCTGTTCAACTAAAACAAACAAACAAAAAATAAAATCCAAACCTGCTCCTTGCAGGACCCTTTGGAAGAATTCAATTACCAGAAGCATGACAGCAAAAAGGGAAGGGAAAACAGAGGGATGCATGAATGGATGGATGGATGGATGGATGGATGAAGCGGCAATAAAACTTGGAGATAAACTTCAGATTGCTGCTGGGCTGCTCAATTCACTGATCCTGAAAACCAGAAAAACAACAATCTGTTTTTATCCCCCAGCCATGCCAATAGTCCCGTGCCTCTACCTTTCTTTCCTCTTTTTTGACTCGTCCATCACTGCCGCGCATCCCTCTGACCCCCACCTTTCAAAATCAATTTTTCTTGATCCATCTGTCTTTATCACTCCCTTCTCTCACTCTGTGTCTTCTTTCTTTTTCCCGTCTTTCTAGATTTATTTTTCTTCCCACTGATTCTCTCTCCGTCTCTCTCTCTCATTCTGGTCCATTGGGAAATCAAAGAACTTGAATAAGTTTCACATCACCACGGGAACAAAAACTCATATGGTCGTCATGGGAACACACACTCATCCTGTCACCACAGGAACCGTTTCATTCAGTAGCCAGGGGAAACGTGACGATTTCATGTTCTTGGTCCCTTTGATTGGCCTGCCAAGAGGAAATGCCAATTAAATATAGCTGTAAGCCATACAAAACTCGCTGAAGTTCAGAAACTTCTGAGAAAGAGAACACAGGGTGAAAAAGATGGAGGTTACAGCTGGATTAAAAAAAAGACTCGCTCACCAATCAACAGACCTGTGGACGGTGGGGAATTAACATCTAAAAACAGAGAAATGTCAAGGACAAAGACACAAAGGATGTTTTATGTATTAAGTTTAATGATATATCCCGCAGTTTACTTTTCCATCCTAAAGCAGTGCTTCCTTGATAAATAGATAATCCTCTTTCTATTGGCTCAACTTGACTTGTTTTTCCATCTTTGACATGTGTGTATTCTCCACTATAACAACAACTACAACAGATTCTATGCAAATTATGTTTCATTATGCAGGCTGTGTTTTGATTCTGACTTTCATGTGAACTCTGAATGTGTTGAACCATAGTTTAAGTTTCACAGCAGTGTTCCAGTCGTGATTATTTCCCCCCACATTCATATCACGTTTCTCATAAAAAGTCATAGTAACTGACATTAAATTACATGAATTGTTTTGTCACTGGCCGATTGCTACTTGTCTGCAAGATGCAGCTTTTATTATTATTTGGTGTTTGCAACACAACAGTCGTAATTTTTATACAACAGCTGGGAAAATAGATGGAGAATGTTTGCAGGCAAGTCTTCCATTGAAAGTATGAGCTTGTGACCAATGCAATCGCATGGAGGCATATCGCATATACCTCTTTGTGACCAATTTCACTTTGTCAGCAGTTACCAGGGGCTTGCTGACTGGTCTCCAGGTATGTGCAATTTAGCAACCAATTTCAATGCAAAAACCAGCAACCTCTTTGTCAACTGGTTGTAGAACACAGATCTTTTCTATTGAGCCAATGTGGCCACCAATCACACTCTAGGCTTGTGTCATTCAGCCAAAAAGTTAGCAATCAGTAACAATACAATATTCAAATCAAATTTGAACATAAACATGAAGAGAAATAAATATTTCCTTTGAATATGATACAAATCGGTAACAATTTACATAATTTCCTAACAGCTTATATTTCTATATTTCATTATCATCATCATTCATATTACTAGCAGTAGCACGAACATTTTATTAGTGACTATAAAGAACTTTTAAATGTCTCATTCTACATGACAATATTCTACATTTAATAGGCATCTAGCTGAGAATTTACCCTCAATAACCTCTTTAATTACTGCTTACTGATAGTAAATATTATCAGTGATGAGTGGGGAAGTTCCTGTGTATGGACACATACAAATGCCTCTATATTTGCGCTGCTTTATGTATTTGCTTTCTGCAAAAACTTTAAATGTAAGTTACTTCAATACAAGTTATTTTCAAATCAATATATTCAGCTTCTTCTCCAACCTACAAATCACAGACTTTGCCTCCACAATGGTAGACTTCAGCTGGTGACGGTAGTCCTTGCTCTGTGCAGCCTCAGTTAGTTCACTGTAGTAGCACATGAAGCAGCTCACCACCTGCAGAAAATTCTGGTTGGCCTGAATGTTTCAAATAAGAGCGGGGTTATTGTGCTCTGATAAATCAATGGCAGACTGACTCATTCTCCCAGACAGATACAAAGAAAACATCTAAGTTGCTTAGCTGCCATTAATATATCTGATGCATCTGCTGAAGTAAAATCTATGTGTGGGAAACAGCGAGTTTTGGCAGTACATTTGGTCTTAGTCTTCTAAGAAACTTGGGGAAAAAACTAATAGATGTGTTTAAAAATATCTGAAGTGCTTCATCATTAAATGAAGCGTGCTCTGCTTCATTGTTCTGCTAGCACTGAATAGACATATTACTGGCTCTGCACTTCTTGTAAACATCTGCTCGACTAGTCGCGAAGCATCACTGCTATGAATATAGTTTTACACATGAAGCTGCTCATTAAGCATCCCATCAAGTCTTCCTGTGACGCATTAGTCTCTCTCCTGCTCCTTTCTTTCCATCTCATTATGTGTTGAATCACCTTAGACAAACATGTGCACCCACGTGGTTGAATGTGTTTTGAAATTTGTAATTATCAGTGTAATAATTAGTGCTGCATTTAAATGAGCGTTGAAAAGACTACATGTCACAAAGAGCTGCTGACCTTGCCACGAACCCAAGATACACACAAATGCACACAGGTGCCCAGTGATACTGAGTATAATCAGGCATGCGCACATTCACACAATTACTCTGATTAACAGACAACCACGGTATGTGGGTCTGAATGATCTCGGTTGAGTGGGCGCACGCCTTTTTGTGTTTGTGTGTGAGTTATTCTCAGAAATGCAGGAAAAAGAGGTGGGAGCAGAGGCACTGGAAGAAATTATAGGCATAACATTTACTCATTTAACATTTAAATTAAAACCTTTCTCACTGGTAACAGTGACGTAATGTGGGAATGACTTCTATACTAGCTCCTACATTTGTTTGGTGTTACAGGCTACATGAGAAAACCGAACGACTGTTCCAACTGGATTTCAAGTGTCAGATTTAAAGTAATACTTATTGAAAAGTAGATCCTTTTCTATGTTTTGAAAATAAGATTAAAGCCTATATCAGGGACCAAGCAGCCAAGAACATAAAGGCACATGCATAATCTTCAAAAAAAGGGTTTATTATATATATTAAAATTGTTAAAAAATCTTACAAAGATTCAACATGACAGAAACAAACTTTGTTAAGAACTAAGTAGGCCCATAAAAGAGGTCAACTTAACTAAATTCTACTCAATAAACCACTTAACAAAGCATAACTCACCAAACTGACCTCCTCAAATGAGAGACACCTCCAGTTATATAGTAAATGAATTAACCATTGTATACATCAAAGGTGAAAACCACAGAGACAATAGCTAAACATAAAACACTAAGAAAACCCAACCCCCCTGCATAGTCACAACAGATGGTTAAATCCATTTTATTGGCCTCTGGATATAAACCAGGCTCAACCTCTGCCTCATGTTTAACCCAAACCAGAAAGGACTGGAGCAGCAGCCAGGTGACTCAAAAAGTTAGTAATACAACATACACCCATAGTACCATAACCAACAATACAAAACAGATTCTATACCATTATTTGAACTACTGCTGTCATGTATTACAATACACAATAAAATAGTTCACTTATAATCACTGAAGCGTTACAGCACAATGTAAAAACATGAATATTACCAGAGTATTTCTGTTGCGTGGTTGCATGCAGCCATCGCAGGCTATAATAAAAAATTCTCAAAGGAAGAAAAATATAGAGTATAACAAGAAGTCATAATACAGTCCAGCTGCTCAACACAGTAACAAACGGTTCTGGAATATCACATTCCTGATATCAGACAGATATCAGGCACCTATCAACTCATCATAGTCTTTAAATTCACAGTCTGTCTGATTTCTAATCCTGATGAGAATCCGAGTCAGTGCAGGATGTTGTTGTTCACAGCTGCTAAATCAAGTTCAAACACAAACAAAATGGAAAGAGCTCCCACCTTATGGCACCATTTAGCAGTTTGTCCTAACAGCTGAAGTCATTACAAAGTTGGATTTTTAAAGAGGCAAATTAATGAAAGTTCAGAATGAAACAACAATTTAAAAAAAATAGCCAATATATTTATTTAATCGGCCAACTCTACTGTGACAACATCCAACGCCACCCACAACACACGTTTTACAAGTCTTACTGTCAGCTTACAAAAAAGTATCAGACATATATTGCTTGACAAATATTAGGCCACCACCCAGCGTACAAAACAGATAAACAGCACTGGTAATCAGTTACTGTAATCCTATTACTTTTTCAAGTAACGAGTAATGAAACTATTACTTTTTTGGAGAAGTAATTGGTAATTAGTAACTAATTACTTTTTCAAGTTGCTCATGACAATGACATAACGGCGTGCAACGTCCGTTGCAACAGATGTGTGTAGGTCAACAATGGAGTGCGAGAGAGAGTACGACTGTGCAGCGTTTAAAGCTCGGAAGTACTGACATTACTTTAAGTTTTATTCCATAAAAAGTGACAAAAACATTAGCATCCGCTGTACACTGTGCGTGGGAAGAAAACTTCAAGAGAAAATTAAACTTCAAATCTGAGCAAGCACCTCGCACGCTGCCACGGGAATGTGAAATTCACAGAGAAACCCCCGGATCCCCCCACTGACACGATCGCTGCTGCACTGAGCAAACCTCCACGGGCCCACTCCTGCTAAGCACGTGAAAATAGACTTAAGAGCAACAGGACTTAGTGCTGTTGAATCTTTGCTTTTATTGATTTTTTGCTGTGTTTTACTTGCATCTATTTGAAAGAGTGACTGTAAGACCAAAAATGATTCTATTTTATGTGCTGGAATATGCAGAAAATGGGTTTAAATGTTAAACACGTTTCAAAGACTAATGCATATACTTTAATTTTTGCTTGATGCAATGTGCATAAAAAGTTAAAAGATTAAAACTAATAAAACAATTTTTAAAAAGAGACTTTTTCATTTGATTCAATTTTATATGATGGATTATGCAGAAAAAATAGAATTGGGCTAAAAGGTCTATTGCTTTATTATGTATTCAGATTGTGTATCATGTTATTTAAAATTAAGTAATACGTAAGTAACGAATTACTTATTATAAATAAGTAATCAGTAACATAACAGGATTACTTTTTTGGAGAGGTAATCAGTAATTAGTAACTAATTCCTTTTTTCAAGTAACTTGACCAACACTGCTGGTAATTACCAAAATCATTCTTTATATTTCTGTAATGGTTAATCCACCAGTATGCACAAGTTCTTTAATTTAAATGATATTTTTAATGCTTAAATATAATTAAAGTAAATGTGTTATCCATGAACTGTCAAATTCACTGCTTCATAAAAAAAGCTGAGTGGAGCGCATTATTAATTTTTCATTAAGATGCCAAATTACAGTTATTTACTTGCATTCCTGAACAGAAAATTTCGTTTTAGAGGTTGAATGTCATGTCTGATTAATTATTGACTTGTGAAAGAAGTCTAGTGGGTATAAAAACATGAATTCAGTGAAAGCCGTCATTTTGTAGTTTTAAACAATTTTTTCCCAGATTTCTAAAAAATGTGTTTTCATAACAGACTTATAAACAAACATAAATTTGTTTAACACTGACACACAAGGGACAAATACCTCTTTTCCCAAATTTGGCAAATGACTGTTTTTGGCTTTGGAAAGGATTAGTATTACACTGTAGTTAATAAGTTCTCAAATCTAGGATAATTAAGGTGTACATTACTTTATGTATTATGTCAATCTGGCCTATGCTATTTGGCTAATCATTAAACCTCTCAAGGCGCTCGTTCAACAGACCCAAGTTGGTGTTGTGAAAGGTCTTGGCCCAGTACATTTCTAATAAAGTTCAATGTAAGTAATCTCTGATGAGCAAACTTGACCTTTCTACAGTCTTGACCTCTGCTGGTTAATTGCCAACATCCAACTTCTTCTTGCAAAATAACAAAAGCCTTTAAGACCTTTCTTTATTAAACAATGACTCCCAGAGTGTTTACATTGTTATACACTGAGTAAAGAAGGTGGCTGTTTAACTTTATGTCTGTTGTGCTTTAAATAGAGAAAGCAAAATAAAGATATGTGAATTGATTACCAAATTCCTTTTCTTTGGGATCTGTAGACCTGGAATTAATACGGGTTTGTATGGATATGGGCGTATCTGTGTTGTTGATGAGGTGAATCCTAATCGCCTCTGACAGCAATTATGACAGTCCCACAGAGACACGCATGTGCTGGCATTACAGTCCTCACAGGTGACTCATTACTCAACAGATGGCATTGAGAGTTGGAAAACAAAAGCAGACACACAAAACACAGGATAACCCCAGCCTCCCAAGCATACACACATTTCCCAAACCCATAACTCCTCCTTGTCCTTGGTTGCCTTGTGTAATGAATTAAACATCTAACACACACACACACAAACACAAGGAAATTCAAAGACAGACAACAAGAAGTCAGATCCCTTTGCCCTTAGCTAACCTATGATATTTTAGAAATCTGTCACTTGCGCTTACAAACGAAGGATGCGGTCATAAAAACAAAAGACACAACAGCACTATTTAACTATTTAACATGTTTTAGAGGGCAAAAAAGCCAAATTACAGATTTTGATTTTTTGCTATACTTTCAGTCTTTTCTCTCGTGAAAGACAGTTCTGTTTAATTCAAAATAAATAATAGTCATAGATTGGCCTCCCCAGAGCCTGAACCTCAACATTATTGAAACAGTGTGAGATCACCTTGGCAGGCAATGTAACAACAGGCAGCCAGCATCCAAAGAAGAGCTTCGAATGTCCTTCAAGAAGCTTGGAGACCTACTCCTGAAGAACTCAGGCAGTGTTAAAGAATAAAGGCGGTCATACCAAAAGTTGACTTTAAGGCTTCTTACATTTATACAAAGAATGTATTTACCTTATATACTGTGTTTCCATGTATGTTTGCATGCTTCAATAAATTGCTGCATCTATTTCAACCTGTATCACAGCAAGGCATGAGCGTGGACACGCTGGTCCACCGTGTCCATGCGTTGGCCTCACTTTAACTCTTCAAGGCGTGAAATTGACATGCATGCTAAATTTGCAGTAAGCTGTAGTACCAGCAGAGGGAGACATTTTATTTCAACCCAAAATAACTACGTGAAAGTGTTTAAATAGACATTATTAATGCATTTACATGGACATACATATTAGCCACCTAGCTTAATTATTTCTGGCATTAAGGAAGTGGAATGTAGTTCATACCTTCCTTGGTATCACTGCATTGTGCTGACATGCATATTTATAAATCTGTAAGTGTTTATCTGACAGTGACACTAATAGTGCTTGTAATAGATTACTTTTTCTTTCGTAGTGGATATGTTGCTTATGAAGAAGAACAAATATTTGATAGAAAATAAATTTATAGTGCTGTGAAAAAGTATTTGCCACTTTCCTGAATTTTTTTTTTTTCCTTTTTCCATCATACGTGTTTTAGAATTACTTATAATTTGTTTGCTGATCTGAAATATTAAATCTGCAAAAAACTAAGAACTCAGGAAGGGGGCAAATACTTTTTTCACAGCACTATATACATTTGCATGTAATTATTTATTTTACTGGAGTTGATCAATTTGGGTAGCTCATTACTAAGCCTTCAGCTTGAAGGAGGAACAGCCTTTGGCAGAAAACCAGAGACGAACAGGGAAACGATGACTACTTGTTGCTATTTGTATATCTGCATTCGGCATTTCAGTTTCTGTGTGCATTTCTTCGAGACTCTGTGTGAGCAAGAGAGAGTGTGGGTGACTGTGTTTTAATCCTAATGTGCCTCCTCTGGCTGTATGTGTTTTCCTAATGTACGGCCACATGCTGTGAGTACACAAGCTATCACAAAAAGCATCTCTCTCAACAAGTGCAAACAGCAGTGGAACGAAACTGCAGGGATACCATACACACAGACACATGCACAAACATGTTCAGCCGCCACTAAGAGCCTATTAAAAGTGTGCACGTTGCTATTATTTGTTTAAAAAAGAAAATGTGCAAAACATAGAAATGCAAATACAATTTGTCTGGTTGGTCAAAAACGCAGTATGCGCTTGTTACTTTGTTAGCAGATTACAGCAGAAAACATTATTACCTGCAATGAAGCAATTTGCTGTGAATAATGAACATAAAATACAATGGCTGTCAGTCACTTTACGTATGCTCACACCTATAATTGGTTGATTATCATGTCTGGTCCTGCTACTTTACATTTACATTTTCCTCAATTGTTAAGCGCCTGGGGATTTGTGTGTGCAGCATCTACAATGCATTATCTTTCTTAGTACCGACTACTTCTTCACCTTCTCCTTGTTCCATCTGGGGAGCAGGAGTGGGCGATGTCAGGGGAGCAGGAGTGGGCGATGTCAGGGGAGCAGGAGTGGGAGTTGTCAGGGGACGTGGTTCGGTTCAGAGATTCAACAATGTCTTCAAGGATGCTGCTGAAGGTTGTAAATCCAGATAGGGGTTGGAAATGTTTCACATGAATGATATTAAATATGTACATCATGTTGACATTAATAAATCATTATGCATTGACTTCGAGCCATTACTGTAATTACTACAAACAGTAAAGCCATCTTCAGGATATTTGGCATCTTTAATGGACCTGTGTAGAATACATATACACTGCATTTGACCTTGCATTTGACCAAGTACAAGATCGTTGTGGCATTATGCTAATTATATTCATTGTAATTGGCAAAAATTAATTTTCAAAGCTTGCAAAGCTTTTTTTCATTCCAGAAAGCCATTATTATAATTTTTTTTTTACCATGAACCTGGAGATGCCTCAAAGTCATTTAAGGTGATCCGTCACAATAAATCATTTGCTGCCTTTAGTGTGTTTTTTTTAGAGTAGGTAGACCTGTTTCACTTTACAAACTGATGTTTTGGAAAAGACTTTTTAAAGCAGTCAAAATGACAAATCCATTACACTGTATTCATAACATCCATCTTTGCTCATTTTGGCTTCAGGGTTGTGTTTTCTAACAAGATTCTCCAGTTTGAAATGCTGATTTGTATGAATCATTAACTGTTCAGGGCAGTACATTCAGTACTTTATGAGCCTCTTTTAGTTTAATATGTCCTGGGATCCATGCAATTATTGTCAGAATAATCTATTTATATCTATGTGTGTACTTGAATTTGTGGAAATACAATCTTAGAGCAAAGCCAAAATCAGCACCTTATCTGCAGTGCATAGGCTGGTTGAGCCAGACTGTGTGGAGCTTACTGAATTTAAACACTGTCCATGTTCAACTGTCCAGTGACAATTTAAACAAGAAGTCAAATTTGAAAAAACAAAGAAAGTAGGATTGTAAGCACAGTATTAAAGATAAAAGGCATTTTATGAAAGTTTGACCTTCAAAGTAATGTCAAAGTTAAAAGCTAAAGTTAAAGCCTTTCTTCTATGCATATACAGTGGGATGCAAAAGTTTGGGCAACCTTGTTAATCGTCATGATTTTCCTGTATAAATCAGTGGTTGTTACGATAAAAAATGTCAGTTAAATATATCATATAGGAGACACACAGAGTTATTTGAGAAATGAAATTAAGTTTATTGGATTTACAGAAAGTGTGCAATAATTCTTTAGACAAAATTAGGCAGGTGCATAAATTTGGGCACCACAAAAAAGAAATGAAATCAACATTTAGTAGATCCTCCTTTTGCAGAAATTACAGCCTCTAAACGCTTCCTGTAGGTTCCAATGAGAGTCTGAATTCTGGTTGAATGTATTTTGGACCATTCCTCTTTACAAAACATCTCTAGTTCATTCAGGTCTGATGGCTCCGAGTATGGACAGCTCTCTTTAACTCACACCACAGATTTTCAATGATATTCAGGTCTGGGGACTGAGATGGCCGTTCCAGAACGTTGTACTTGTTCCTCTGCATGAGTGCGTTAGTGGATTTGAGTTGTCTTGTTGAAAGATCCAGCCCCGGCGCAGCTTCAGCTTTGTCACTGAATCCTGGACATTGGTCTCCAGAATCTGCTGATACTGAGTGGAATCCATGA
>VURO01017761.1:12468-30281 GCA_015108175.1 Pelvicachromis taeniatus
TTTTCTGATAAACCTAAATTTATGTGATTTATTTTGTGTTTAACAGTTTAGCAAACTGTATTTCTATTGCTTTTGGATATGGTGACATCAGTAGATCCACAGAGTATCAACTGAATTCACTTCAGTTGTTCATTAATTTCAAAGCATCATAATTTAACAAGTGATTGTGATACTTTAACTATGTCTGTCATTTGTGAGGATGGCAGGGCTGCAGTATCAACCCATCCTAATGGTCATCACCCTGGGAGCTATTATAGATCCTAATCTCATAATCCTCAAAAGACTTTCCTGCTCACCTCATCCAAAACCCTGTGCTCCACCCATTAACCCGTTGTAGTCAAAGATGTCACTATAAAGATGTCACTTTTTTGCACAGATAATTTCTGAAATTGTTAGTTCTAGACTGGATCATTTCTTGTGTTGGATCTGAACTACCCGAACAGCTAATCATAGTCAAGTGTCCCTCCAGTTGCTTCACTCAAGCTGTATTGTTTTTATATCCCTACATACGGTACTTCAGGTCTTTGTATTTGTGTATTTGTGTGCCCTGTCTGGCAGCACAATGGTTAGCACTGTTGCCTCACAGCAAGAAGGTCCTGAGTTCAATTCCACCATCCGGCCGGGGTCTTTCTGTGTGGAGCTTGCATGTTCTCCCTGTGTTAGTGTGGGTTCTCTCTGGGTCCTCCAGACATGCAGTTTGTGGGGATAGGTTAATTAGAAAATCTAAATTGCCCATAGGTGTGAGTGGGAATAGTTGTCTGTCTGTGTGTTAGCCCTGCAACAGACTGGCGACCTGTCCAGGGTGTACCCTGCCTCTCGCCCTAAGACAGCTGGGATAGGCTCCAGCGCCCCCCGCGACCCTGAAAAAGATAAGCGGCTGCGAATGGATGGATAGCTTGCCAGACATATTTGTCCATTGTTGTTGCTTAAAGCTTTACCACTGCTTTACCATCAGCACTGATGCTGATTTCCATCTTAAGTTAAGTTGTTTTTTTGTTTGTTTGTTTGTTTAATATATTGGCCTGTATCCTTTTCCATTTTTTCTCTTGTAAGTAATGAAGCCAACAGTGTGCAGAAGAGAAGACTTTCAGTGACATATTTATTGTTTGATTTAAAGTTTTATAGCCAGTTGAGTTGATTCCCAGTGTTGACCTTACATTTGGTAGCTCAAGAGATGTTGATGTAAGAAAAAGCGTCTGTCAATCAAAATATGCCTATCACAGAGAAAAAACAAAAACTTTAGGAGTGGTCAAATCAACAGTCTGGTACATGCCCAACAATGCACTGGGTAGCACAACAACACTAAAGGTCAATTGAAAGGCAATGAAAGCAGATGATTTCTGTTTCGATTCTCAGTCATCCACGGCGTGGTAGTCTTGAGAGCTTGAAAAGAAGACAGCTGGACTACTTCGAGCAGCCAGACCTCTTTTAACCTAAAGAAATCCAGTTGCCTTCTTTACAAGTGCTCGAGACTAGTGGATCATTGCAGAATTCTTTCCTTGGTTAGGAGAGAACTTTTCCAGCATCTAGCCAAGTCGAGAGTATTCTCGAGCACGTCGGTATATCATTCTTAAAAAGCTGACTTACTGCAAAGGCTTTGTAGTTACTTTCATTAAGGTACAAACTATTGGTTGGCCTCAACAGAAAGGCCAGATTTGACTTTGCCAGAAAATGTGTAAAAGCATCTTTGTGTCTTTGGACAGATGGAACCAAGATTAATTTGTGCTATAATGATGTGAAGGGTAAAATAAAGAAGGAAAGGAACAGCTCATGATCACATCATTCTTCAAACATAATGGAGACACTGTTATGGCATGGTCATGTAGTGCTGCCAATGGAACCAGAGGAATATACTATGATTTGAGATTAGTAGGTTAGCGTAATGCTGAGGTTGAAGTCACAGTGTTCTGAGGTGCCTTTTTACCTGCCTAGATTCTGTTATGAAAAGCAACCTTGTCAGTTGTGTTCTGAGTTTCAGTCTAAAATCACCTGGAAGTTTATTTTATTCACAGCATGTTTTAGTAGATTCTCTGCTGGGGAAATGCATTTTATGTGTGCAAGTGGTGAGACTACCTTACTAAAATCACTGTATGAAGCGCAAACTGTATTGTCACAGGAATGTCTGTATTGATTTGCTGATGCATAAAATGTATAAGTGTTACCAGTAGATTATAGTGTCTCTTGCACTGCTGGAATTGCAGCTATTAGAACACAGAATTCTCACGAAGAATATCTATTCAATCAGTAAAATTAATTTCACTTTTTTATCTGCCAACAAATTAAAGCGATTCCCATTTTCCTTATTAGACAGCAGATGTGAATGTTTAAATGTTTCGGTTTAAAGTTTCGATGCCCTAATGTGCAGCTGCCACATTAGAACAGCGGCACTCAGCAATAAAAATAGTTAACTTGAACTAAAATGTTTATTTTTATTGCTCTTTGTGCTAGATCACCAAAATAACAATTTTCAATAGCATTAATCTCTTTATTTGTATTGTGTTGCATTTCACTGTTCTATTTCTTTTAGTGTTCTTGTGAAGATGTGACCCGACTCACGCAGCGTTGCTTGGTGAATAGTGGTTTAAAATAAAATAGGGGAGACATGATGGAAATAATGATGGTCAGCTGTGACATCCAGCCTCCCCTAGTACTGCCCCCTGAACCCACTGCTCCACCCCTTCCCTGCCACAAACCACATCCCACCACTGTTCTTTATGGATTTTTTATTACCATTTTATCACCATCATCATCTGTCTGTGACTAGGTGGCACTCATAGGGATCACTTTTGTGGGAAAGAAGTCATATTACCTTTCTTTTTCTTTAAAGTGAAGGTACATAAAGCATGAAGCAGAAAGCTGGCATTAGTTGAAAAAACTGTTAACTGCCATCGTGATAGTCCTTCTTTCCAACTGAGGTTTTAAGTCAAGCCAGCTAATGCAAAGAAAGCCTGGCTGTGTAAGTGTGTGTATAAAAACCCTCACGTCGCTTGTCTTTAGTTATGATATGACTTCTGATAGAAGTAGTCACATCATGTATGGGGCTGTACTGTGCTGCAAAGCTCTTTGGCCCTTCACAGTGCAAATGGATAATGAAGCATACTACCAAAGCAACCCAAGAGTTTCTCAAGGTAAAGAAATTGGATAGTCTTCAGTGGCCAAGTTAGTTACCTGATCTCAGCCTTTCTGTTACTGAAGGCAAAATTTGATACAGAAAGACAAATAAACAAGCAGAAACTGAAGACAGTTGCAGTAAAGCCTGGAAGAGCATCTCAAGGGAGGAAATTCAGCATTTCATGAACTACAGGAGTTCTAGCCTTGCGGCACTTGTACTTGCATACGTGTATATATTTTTTAAAAGTCCTTATATTTAAAATGATGTTAGCTTGTTGAATTACTTCTAAGTCTCTGAAAATGAAGACCTAAGTATCAAAATGGTTGTAAGTGCTAAACAATGTATGCAATAATTTAGTTGATAGTTTTGAATAATAGATGAAAGTCCAAACTTCAGTCACATTTTATTTAATTTAAAATCTGCTGTGGTGGTGTACAGAGTCAAAATTACAACAACAAAAAAGTAATTGTGCAAAAAATTATGGACCCAATTATGGTGCCTACTTGTTAGTCTTGTTTTTAAGCTTGCTGTAAGAATTAAGCGAAATAAGCTTTTTGAATTGAGTCAATAGACATCATTTAGATTGTGTTACTTAGAGAAACCAATCCTCACTTTTGAATGATGATTGTTCAAAAGTGCTTTCTCATATTTTATGGGAAAAAATACTTGACTTTTTTTCTTCAGTCAACATAAATTTGATTGTTTAAGGACCAGACTTTTTCTCCATATTTTCATCAGTCATAAAATTGACTGGAAAAGCATCACACCATTTGTTCTAGTAAAAAGACTCTGTGCCTGAGTAATTTCTGATTATTTTGGTCATTGTTTACGACAGCATCACTAGATAGTCTTAGATGAGGAATATGTGTTGTGTCTGACTCATGTTTCTTTCTGCTTTTAACCATTTACCTCGTAAAAGTCTACAGCTGGGAACGTGGTACTCGGCCTACTTGGACATGATTATTTATTTATTTTATTTCTTGGTGCAGATGAATCAGTGATTTCTGTGCGTTAGATATTACACTGCTCCTGTGGGTTAATGCTCCTTTGTATAACGAGGCCTGAAAATTACATTGGTTACTTTTCGATGGTGAACATGAGATTGCAAGTAAATATAACTGTGGGCAATTTTCAAGGTTGAAATGTTAATGCAATCAAGTTGAAATTCATTGAATCACACCAAGAGTTGTGACATCGGGCAGAGAGAATACCCTCAGGTGACACATGTAATAGTAGGTATAATTGTCCACAATTATAGCGTTGGGAATTACTAAAAAATATAAAATTAATTAAAATTATTTGTAATATATTCAGGGTAAAAAAACAAAACAAAAACCCAGTACTGAAAGAAGTTCTTTTTTGTGAGTTCGGATAATGTAATATCTTCAAGACTTCTGTATATGGAATGTAACATTTTTTTTTTCTTTGGCTTTCAGCTAAGTATTAAGAAATAATACTGTGTAAACAAAAGTAGTCAAACTAAGAACATGTTCTGGGATTTTTTTATTATTATGAACTTGCCTTGATAGGCTAAACACAAAGTTTATTTGATAGTTGGAGTAACTTTGCTGGATTTGTTCAACACTGTGACATGAAAAAAACTCAGGCCACACTGTGGCAGCAAAGATAATTTGCTGTAAGGAAGGGTTGGGTGTACTCCAGATTTCAAATACACTGATCAGGCGGAACATTTGACTGCTGACAGGTGAAGTGAATAACACTCATTATCTCTTCATCATGGCAGCTGTTGGTGGGTGAGATATATTAAGGAGCAAGTGAACATTTTCTCCTCAAAGTTGATGCGTTAGAAACAAGAAAAATGGGCAAGTTTAAGCATCTGAGCGAACCTGAGAAGGGCCAAATTGTGACTGAGACAAACTGGGTCAGAGATTCTCTGAAACGGCAGCTCTTATGGGGTTTTCCCAGTCTGTAGTGGCCAGTATGCAACAAAAGCGGTCCAAGAACAAAACAGTGGTGAACCAGTGATAGGGTCATGGGTGGCCAAGGCTCACTCACACAGGCTCGCAAAGGCTGGCCCATGTAGTCAATTCCAAAAGATGAGCTACTGTATCTTGAAGCTTGCTCAATCATCCAGGTAAGGAAATCCCAAAAAGTTGAATCTCTTCATCCAAACGTAACGTTTTCAGAGGAAGAAACGTTTCGTCACTCATCCAAATGACTTCTTCAGTCTCAGTTGACGCTTTTTAAAAAGTCCACAGTCTAACCAAACCAACATTTACCGAATAATTTCATTGTGTGAAGTGCAAATCAAAGTCTCTGTATTTAATGCTCTTTCTAAAGGAATGTGATATTTCATGCTTAAACTTGGATTTGGAAGCACTTTGTTATTTCAATTGCAATAGCCACTTGTCATAGATTTTTTTTTCTTTCTTTCAGTTGCTGTCAATTACTTTAAAATGTTCTAGAAGACAGATTGACCTGTTCTGTCACTCCTTGTATGAATCAGGCTCACCTTTAGCCAATGGGAAGATGCATCTACACAGCTCAGTGAAGCGGAAGTTGGCTGAGGAGAGAGGCTACGTTTTTGACAAGCGGCTCAGGTACAACGTGCGACAGAACGAGAGCAATTGTCGATTTCGAGACATTGTGGTCAGGAAGGAAGAGGGCTTCACGCATGTCCTGCTCTCCAGCCAAACGACAGATAACAATGGTCTGACGCCAGAGGTGAGAAGAAAAAAACACATGAGTGCTGTGCCCACGTTACATTTTTCATTTTGATTAATACATGTTGGTTTATTTATATTTGCATAATTTATATTTTGTGCTTCGCTGACACGTATTAATTGGTGTTGATTGTATCCTAGTTGCCATGGAGTTCTGTCTGGGGGGGAAAAAAAGAAACCATGAAAGTTTGCCCAGTAACTGTTGTAGAGATGCCCTGGAGCTGTGCAGTAGCTCCCTAACTGCTCAAGGGGAGTGTTTCAGAAAACTGTGGTTTTATTTGACAGCTGCCAGGTGAGAAAATGCTAGCTCCATAAAGCTGAAAAAGGGACACAGTTTTCTCAAAGCTACCTCCTAACAAACAAGGCTTCAACAAGTTTAGTAATTAGGGGTACATATAATCCAGTGTTTTGCCATCTGTTGTTACTGCAGCAAAATGCCAGTTGAACTAGTGAGGAAATTATGCTGCAAGATCATTGAGGAGGCCGTTATGTAATAATTCTCAGAGAGGGAACTGGATACCCTAGAGATAATCGCCAATGATTTCTTCATAGCTGTTTGCTATTTAGGAATATCACTCCCATTGCTTCTAAGAGGCTATGCTTTCCAGGAGGCATGGGTATCATTAACAAAAATATTATTCATTTAAAGAAATTTAAACCTAGTATGTCAATGGGACAACTGGAATATTGTTTTAAGAATATAGTTTGGCTGTCATTAATTTGCCAACTTCTAAAATAGGAGTACCCTCAAATGAAGTTAATCAGAAATATAACCACATTTTTGTTCTTTTATATTTGCAGTGCATTCTCAAACAATATGTTATTTAAAATGTAAATTTGTGAGTACAAAAGAAGCTTTTAAAATGAAATCTGCCTTTTCGGTCTCTCCATTGTTTGATAAGATTAAGGTATTAAATGACAAAGAGTTTTTGGTTGATTTATTAATAGATGATTCAGGGCCTTACTGTTTTGAGAAACACTTCTGATGATGTGTGATGATATACCAGCTGAGTCTTCTCTACAGGCGTTTAGGGGGCATAATCTGTACCAAGCTGTTCTCCCACTTTTGATGAGTTTTCTTATGCTCTTGTAAGTAATTTGGTGATCACCTGCTAGCTCCATGTCAGTCAAACTACTTTAAAAAAATCACAATCTAGCAGTGAAACAAGCTGTAGAAGTTGAACTTTATAGCCATAGTAATAGACGGTGTCTGAATCTGTCATGTAAATCACTGATCGGTTTTCGAACATGTAACCTATTTTTTTATATTCAGGTTTTTTTGTACATAAAGGTTTTATTTATTGTTTCTCTTAATGACACTATAAAGTGAGGACAGAAATATTTGAAGTCGGAAACAATTTGCTTCAAATTCCATCTTTTTTCTGTCATTCTTTTTGCTTAATCAGGCATGGTTATTATCAGTATAGTCAGCTGTAGTGCTTAAGTGGATTAAAGTGTTGGGTTACCCCAGTGGCACACTTTCCACAGCCCATGTGTATGTAAGAGTTTACATTGGTAGTGACTTGAGGGTGAATCAATGGATGATTAAGGGTAAAATTGAGGCTGTCCAATTTACTGAGAGAGCAGATTTGTCAGCGCACGCTACACTACTAGGGCAACAATTGTGCATGCAAGTAGACTCTAAATGGACTGGAAGACGGTATTAGTCCAAACATAGCTGACTTGGTGTGCAACCATAAGGCATATACAACATAGACTCATTAGTCTAAAATATATCACTATAGTTTTACACAAGCTCTGCTCAGTGAAGACGTAAAACTCAGACTTTATGAAAATGGATGAAGAGCTTGAGAAAGGCTGGAGCATGTGCATCTGCAGTACTTGATGTCATTGAATGGCTTTTTTCTATGCAGCTTGGTGAACTGTGATGATTCACTCGTTGATCTGGCTGCCTGCAGGAGTCTTACAGCCCTTGATTGGCTGCTCATTTCCACACTCCAATCAACAACAAGCTGGTCTATTTGAATTTCCTATGAATGTTTTCAGTAACTTGCTTTCCCCAGATGCATATCAGCACTTGGATTTTGATTTCTGTTTCAGTTTTACTTTAAAGGATTTCATGGAGATACTATTTAAACTGTTTAGGAATTCAAGCAATTTCTATACCTTTTTTTTTTTTTTTTTTACAGTTTATAGAATAGGTGTAATACTTTTGCTTGAAGCTGAAATATAAAGAGAGGCATTTAAAGTTTAAGATTGCTTTGTACCTCATTCTCATAGACTGTTTTGTATTCATAGCACACCTTGAAGACTCAGGCTCAGACAGTCAGGCTTGTAAGTCTGTATTTGTATTTGTAAACTGGTCAGCAGAGTTCAGCCTTAGGGCAATTATTGTCCTGGATGACCCCCCCCAAATGAAGTTCCTGAAAAGCCTAGGGGATGAGGGGCAGTAACAACAGTATAACATTTACAACTATTCAGCTCAAAGAGATGGCTACACTGCTATACCCACCAAACAAAGGACAACCACAAACTAAAATACACTGAAAAGAGATTGTTAACAAATAAGTTAAAGGAGAATGATTTTGCTGTCAACAGACACTAGGTACTCACAATAGCTCCAAAGCACCACTAATCTGACAGTCAAAACTCTGGCAAAAGACACAACAACTCAGCACTTTCAGGGCTGGCCCACACACTGAGACCAAACCAAAGCATTTATAGTGTTGAGTGGCTAATTGCTGACTTCCTCCAAGGAAAATGGGTGGCAGCTGAGTCCAGGGAGAAACAGGACACATTCACATGCACGCAAGCCCCAATATGTACTAATATACCTACTGACATTTTTTTTTTTTTTTAATCAGGGTTAATAACAGGGGCAACACAGCTGTGTAGTAATTAACAGTGTTACCACACAAGAAGGTGGTCCTGGGTTCAAATCCAGATTGGGGTCCTTCTCTCTGGCATTAGCATGTCCAAAAACTTGTGTGGGTTAGGTTAACTGGTGATTCTAAATTTGGTTATTCTATGAATGAACAGAATAGCGACTTGTCCAGGTTATAACCGTTTCTCGCTCCATGACAGCTGCAGTGGCCTCCAGCTCCTTCTACCACTCTTGACCCTGATCCATATCTGAATCGCCATCTTGTATTAATAACACATTTATTACGTTAAGAACATTCAGCAGTTCTTTTTGTACATCATTTGCACAGTTGTGGATACACACTGTTTCTACACCTCCTGTCATTTTATATTTTGAGAGTAATTCATTCTGGTCGGTAATCATACAGAAAAACATTTATTCATAGTACATTTCAACTGCGTCAAATTGAACCTCATTAATAAATGAAAATGATTTTTAATGTGTCAATGTTAACAGGTCTATTTTTAGAGGTCCATTGAAATATTATGGCATTAGCCACAAATTACATGCAACCCAAAATCATCTGCCTTTGGCTCATAACTCTAAGCAAACAGGATTTTCCTCTTCTCGGATTGTAGGATGTGTCTCACATCTTCCACAGAGGGTGGTTCTGGCTTTGATACAGCATCATAAGCATGGCAGTCTGTACTTCACAAGCACCAAAGTGGCCTAAACTATGTGTGCACATGTGTGTGTACTTTCATCTGTGACACTAAGCTCGTAAGCTGTAGGCTCTTCAAACAGCTCAGATAGCTGCTTCTATGTCTCTCAGTCGTTCAAGCCACAGGAACAAGAGGGTCTACGGATGTGCTTACTGGATGTCTGAGAAAATCTTGAAAAATATCCCAGTTCCTTTTTCTTCTAAGCACTCAGCGCTGGCTGTAAGTGAGAAAGTCTCCCTGTCTATTAATTAGTACTAGTAACTAGAAAAAGGGCTGAGCTCTCAAAAAAGAGACTTTTCACTGTTTTTGAAAAGTCCCTTCACCTTTCTGGCCTAAAGTACTCTAGCTTTCTATTATAATCCCATTGTTTTTGAACCAACTGTGTGTGTGCAGATGCTGATCAGTTTACCATGTTGTTTGCCCTTTTCTAGTTTTATTATACATTAACATATAGCTGCCCACGAAAACATATAGCTGCCCAAGAAACATGGGCAGCTTTTTTTCTTTTTTTTGTTTGTCTTTTTTGGACCTTCAGGCACAGAGTGTGATAAAAGAATTATTTCTCCTCAACAGTTCTTCAAATACTGAGATACACCTTCTCAAGTTAAAGCCAAGGCTCAGCACTTTCACACAATACTCAACATTTTCTTCTAAACTGAATGTCCTGAAGATTAAAGCATAGAGCATTTCATTAATTGTCTCAGTGATAAACGTCTCTAAATGCGTACTGCAGTGGCTTTGTCTACAAACGTCTTCAAGTTCTCTGACTTGACGTGAACGTCACTTTGATTGCCCTCTTCTTTCTCTGTTTGAGTGGATCTAGCATCTGTTCATTTGTCCTTCATGTATCTGAGCAAGTGTTTCATTCACCTCGGAAAATGACATTTGTAATTTCTCACTTTCTCTCATGCTCGATTATATGCGCGCGCGCACACACACACACATTGTGTTTCCATCATTCTAGTGGATATTACATTGACTTGCATTAATTTCCTGGAGACTTATCCTAACTGTAATCATAACCACTGCTTGCTTAACCCTTATGTTCACTATTAAATTTCATTATGAGAACTTGCTTTTTGTGCCCTATAAGTCTCCGCAACATCACTGTGTAAACTGACTTGTGTCCCCACAACACGAGTAATTGAAATACGCACACAGCACACGCAGTTAAAACTGGGGTCAGATTATGTGCTTGGTGAGACATAGAGAATTAAGTTCACTTTGAGGCTGAATGGTTAATATGGGTCAGGGGTGATAATCTGATTAAAATGCAACAACACGGTGTGCAGACTGACTGCAGACAGTGACGTGGTGGTGTGGGGCTGGGGTTTGTCAGGCTGACTGTCTGACAGTGTCGGCACACTCCCTTGTTTGTCAGATGAGACAAAGGCCGAAGTCTTAATACTTAATTTTGCATGTATTATTTTAACTGGCAGCATGAAACGTATCCCTTTTCGGACTACTAAAATGTACTGGGCTCAATTGTTGACACACCATACTGAAAGGAGGTTATAATCAAGTAAAGTTTCGCCAATGTTTTTTTATTTTTTTTTTTTAATATTTTTTATTATAACATTTAGAAGTTTACACACACAGCTTTTCTTCCTTTGTGCCACATGCAGCCAGAAGGAGTGGGAATTGTTAACATGCAGTTAAGCCAGTTGTTGCTGACAGGCAGGCTATGAAGGAAACAATCTGCATAGTGCTAGTTGTCAGGTTTACATCTTACCCACATCAACCCCTGCTCACAGAGTAACATCAAGTAACTACAAACCATTTCGCCACTAAGCTCACCTTCTACACAGAAACCAAGCCTATTGGAGCAAAAGTCTAAAAGCTTGTTTTGTTTTGTTTTTTTTTCCCCTTTAAAGTTAAATAGAGAATTTATATGGAATACTAGTATTTAGGTAATATATACAGTTATATACATTAAGCATTAGCATGTTTAAACTGAATATTTCACGCTTGTTCCCTCGAAGTTAAATTTTGTTAGATGCTGTGGTGTGCTACACAGTTTTCAGTCTCTGTTAACTGTAAGGATGCAGAAGGAAGTCTTTATAAACCCATTGCTGGTCATGTTTTTTTTTTCTCTGCTCTGGGCATTGCAATAAAAAATAATGATGTACCTGGTGGATCTACAGTTTTACTCTGAGGACTCAGAACCTATATTTAAGCTTTTTCCTTCCCAACCAGTCCTCTTTTGTTGGTTAAGAATGTAATACACATTTGTTCTTCTTTCTCTTCAGATCATGAAGGAAGTTTGCCGAGCTTTGGGTAATGCCGCTGCAGATGACAGTAAATTGCTACTGCTCAGTTCAGTGGGGACTGTTTTCTGCAGCGGCCTGGAGCCATCGTATCTGATAGGGCGTCTGTCCACTGACCGCAGGAAAGAGAGCAGCCGCATCGCAGATGCTGTACGGTAAGAAGAAATCATTCCACTACAGGCAGCAGCTCTTTTGTGTGTTACCATTATTCTTGATAGAGTCCCTGCTGATCATTCTGTGACCCCTGTAGGGACTTTGTGTTGGCATTCATCCACTTCAAGAAACCCATTGTGGTGGCAATAAACGGCCCTGCTCTGGGCTTAGGAGCATCCATCCTGCCACTGTGCGATGTAGTGTGGGCCAGTGAAAGGGCCTGGTTCCAAACTCCATGTGCAGCCCTGCACCTCACTCCTTCTGGATGCTCCTCTTACACGTTCCCTCAAATACTGGGAGTTGCTCTTGTGGGTCCCATCAAAATCCATTTTTTTAGCAAATTTCCATGTGATGTTATGTGGTTCCACCTATAGTGTTTTTTCCCTTCATTCCAGGCCAATGAGATGCTCTTCTGTGGAAGAAAACTCACAGCACAAGAAGCATGCAGTCGAGGGCTCGTGTCGCAGGTCTTCTGGCCAACAACGTTCAACCAAGAGGTGATGCTACGTGTGAAGGAAATGGCATCTTGCAGTGCAGTGGTAAGTCTTGTTGATCTACACAAACCAGAGGGCAAAGGTGTCCCTTAAGGATGGAAACGAAATAACTCTTTCCCATTTTGTCTGTGTGTTTAAAAGGTCTTAGAAGAGTCTAAATGCCTGGTGAGGAGTATCCTCATGTCAGTCCTGGAGGAGGTGAATGAGAAAGAATGTCAGATGTTGAAGCAGCTATGGTGCTCAACTAAAGGACTAGAGGCACTCTTCAGTTACCTGCAGAACAAGACAAGTGAAAAGTAACCATCCCACTACAGAAATTATAGATGATCTACCTGAAAAAACAAAAAAGGGGGGATCAGGTTGGCAGTGCTGTGGTGTCAAACTTGTTACGGGCCTTTATTTCCATCCATCAGCAGAATTCTTTCTGATTTCTTTCTGTGTATATCTGAAAAAGAAATGAAATCCAGTCATGATCATTTTTTCTAAGGCAGGTTGTTGTTTTGTCCCCCAGTTTTCCAGGTTTCCACGCTCTGTGTTAAGGAGTCAAAGAGCCAAATATGCATTGCATAAGCGCAGGGAGGTACAGAGTGCATCTGTACATATGTGAGATTTATTCAACAAGATGGATGAAATAATAAATGTATTTCTGACTGCACATGACAAAGTGATAATAATATATAGAAGAATAATATATATTTATTACAAGTGTGTAAAAGAGTTGCTTTATGTACATAAGATGCATTTTTCCAGGATTTCTCTTTTAGTCTTGTACTGTTTTGAATTGAAGTGTAAACCAAAGTTTGCATGAGGACACAGTTGCTTGCTCCTTATCATGCACATTCTCTCCTATTGGTATTGACTGTATGTAGGGGGGTGGGGTGGGGTGGGGTGGGTTGTCAGTGACTGCTCAAAACACAAACGATCATGAAGTAGTGTGAATTTCTTTTTTCCTCATAATTATGTTTTCTTACACAAACCTCTTTATTAAAAAGAGCATTTCTGTTTGCTTACATTATTATTATTATTATTATTAAATTCTTCCATTTAAATGAAATAAAAGTATTTCAGGTGTTTTTCTTTTTGTTTCTTTTTGGGGTTTTTTAAACTAAAACTGTTGTGATCCATCCAACTTTTTAGTCGTTTCCCTCTTTAACAATTTTGGCAAGACCAACTGCCCTTTATTTTTACAAATACTCACACAAAGGCCAGGATTTCCCTTTTCTTGTTGAAATAATGCACCAATAATTTTTACAAATCCAAAAAAAGGAAAAACTTACAAAATAAAAATAACACTAGAGGTTTTCCGTGAATGCTAGTATTAAATAGAAATGCTAAACGTAACTTACTGCAATTCTCACAGAGGAGAATTGGTGATGAATCCGATCAAACTTTGAGCTACATATAAGACCCTTAATTTAGAAATTGATGCGGATCGTCATTACATAAAATGTACGAACATTGGTTTGTTTGTTTTTTTTTCTTCTGGTTTGTTTTTAAACCCCCCCAAAAAAACAGATCTTGGGTTTTTTTCCTTAGCTGTGTATTTTTATTAGAACACAGAAGAGATGAAAATATCTGGATTCTCAAGCGTCTTCAGCTGTCAGTGAATAATGTAGGAATGAAACATTTTTGTTCCTGGAACCCACTTCCTGTCCTTATCTGCATGTGATCATTCAAAGTTTCCAGAAGTTTTATATTCTGTATTATATTTGGGGATCTATTTTGTTTTACCAAAACGTAAATGTATCTAGCTCTGTGTAATTTTTTTTTTTTAACGTGTCCATTTGGCAGTTAAATATGATAATATATATAATGTAGACTGATTGCATGTAATATACTGTAAATGTGCTGCTTGTCTGAATTCCTTGTATTTCAGGGTATGTTTTGTACCACCATTGTAAGTACTGTTAGAAATGTTGCTGTTTATTTTTGTATTTATTTGAGATAACTGTCGTGCCGTGCCATGTGGTTCACCTTGCTCCAGAGGCACACTGGCTTCTTTTTTGTGGCCCCGCAGAAAACGTGATTTGGCAAAATAGGCCCAGAAAACTGAAAATGTACACACAAACGCATACATCCTTCATGACCAAAATGTTAACACTATTGTCACTTGAAGATATGATTTACAAATGGACATGTTGTACATGATCAGAGACATGAGCTCCTTTAATTTACTTTACATTGTGCTTTTATAAGCTTTGTGAGTATGAACTGAAGTCTGTGTGTAAACAGATTTTTGACATTTATATAAGATTTATTGCAATGTGAGATTGTTAAATGATTTTGTGGTCATTGATTGCTGGGATACTATGTGGATGGAAGCTTTTTAGTTTTGTTTTTGTCAACCGAAAATTGACAAAAACAAACAATGGCAGGCGTCCACCTAAGCTCATTAAATCTAAAACCTTTACTGTCACACCAAATTATTTTTACACTTTCTGTCGACAAAAACAGTGATTCATGTAACAAAATCTAAATGGATGTATACTCAGGTTTCTGTATAAAAGTCTTTTATTAGGGTATATGATCCATGAAAGGAGACCCAGTTTTAACTTCTGTTGTATTAATCTGATGATAGATTATTTATATTGTATCATTTGCTTCGTAAGAAGAGGTCTAATATGGCTTGTGTACAGCATCAATGAACACAAGTCACTCAGGTCTGCTGAGCGTTAGTCACGCTGAAGAGTCATGGACTTTAATTCATTTATTATTTATTTTGTAAAAAATCAAATTTGAGTGTCAACTTGGACAAAAGGAAGCATTTCTCTGATTTGAAACTTTATCATTGATTTCAGCCCCAAATCGCCAGCTCAGCATGTGTTTGAAGTGTGCTTGATGAAAATATTTGAAGTAGATCAGTTAAAACTTGCTCCATTATTTATTACAAATTGCAGGGTTGTTTTTTTTTTTTAAATGCACATACCTACATGTGTGTTTTTTCCTTACACTGTCTGAAAGCACACCTTGGGTTGCCTTATAATTTAAATGTTTGTCAAAGAGTAATTCGTACATTGTGATGAGTAGAATGAGCTGCTTCAAATAAAGAAACAATACTTTGACAACATGTGTTTACATTTACTCAGAGAACCTCTACACAGTTCTGATGTGGTTTTAATTACCAAAACACTGGTGTACTGTATACTGTATGATACTGTGTCCCACGTTCTTGTGGCAAAATATTAAAGCAAGAATAGATTCTTACATTAATTCAGAATTTTACTTTATTCAAAAAGCATCAGTGTTGAATCAATATGATTCCCCATTCAAAGAAATCTTCAACAATAGATACTGTTATATGTTCACAGAGTAATCCTCACTGTGGTTTGTGCCAAGAGATGAGGGAAAAAAAAAATCTCCAAACTCAATCTTCAATCTCAAGTACTAAAGTTGTGTTTTTGTGGTGACATTTTTGCCAAAACTTCATGTTTTAGCCTATGTAGTTGATAAAGTTACAAATCATTTTGTTCTTGGTGACGCACACCATTAAATGAAATCACCCACACTGCTTATAAAGAGACAGCTCTTCATCTGTCCTGACTTAAAATGTCAGCTGAGGAAGCCTAGTTACAGAGTGTCATGCTTAATTCAGAGTGCCAAAATCTCAGTAGGCTTAACTTGCTGTGTCAGTGGCACAGTTGCAGTAAAAAGCTTTAGAAGGTGCCTTTAGCTCCTATCAGCCTCTTCTTCATTTCTATTGCATGCTGCTTGTTGCGCTCCTGCTTTTCCAGTCTCTGTTGAACAGCAAGGAAACAAATTAATATAAGAGGGGGAAAAAAAACAACATCTTTAATAATAATAATTACAACAACAACTGTGGGGAAGAAAAAAAAAAAACCTGACAGACCTCTTTCTTCAGACAATGTCGCATGACACGGTCCGCATCGTTACATGTGCCAAAGAACTTCAGGATATTGTGCTGATCGTAAAAGCAAACAGTTTTTTTTTACACAATTTTATATCTATGCATGTGAAGCATAGAGAAACAGTCACATTTGGAGATTGACTCACCTCTTTGTGGCACTGTCTCAGTTGATTTATTAGTTCATTACACTCATCTGTGTGCAGGTGAGGTGACAGGTCAGAGTGCATTTTGAGTTAAGGGCTTAGTGAAGAACTGCAGACACTGAAAGGCAACAAACAAGAGATGAACTGAGGATATACGCTAATCTATAAACAATGTAAAATACTCAGCCCAAGGGGGGCACCTTAGAAGTAATATGATTTAAGGCCAGTATACAATAACATATAGCAAGAAAGCAAAATATTCCCACATGTAGAACTGCTGACCTTTTCGCCCAACCAGTAACAAATAATGAATCAATAATTTAATGAATTTTTTTTAAATGTTTGGATTAATTATTCCACAGACTGCTTCAACTGCACTTTATATACAGTATATCAGGGGTGTCAAACATAAGGCATGGGGGCCAGAAGCGTTGTGGGAACCACTCCAATCTGCCCCACTGGATGGCATTGGAAAACAAGGAGTGCATATAAACATCCGGTCAAAATCAAAGTGGGTAGTATGTGGCCCATGATGTAGATTTAGTCTGGCATCCCTGAATACGTCAGCAGCATTTCCTCTAAAGGACACTAACGCCTCCCCATCCTGATGTGTCATAGTGATGACCGAGATTGTTTTGTTCTCCCCCCCCCCCGTGGACACTTACCTGCAGACACAGAGGCAGAGAGAATAACATTGTGTCAAATGTACACGATCTACATTTACCTTGGCATTATGTTAGCCAGACTAGACTTTGAACTGGGCGTCTGTACTGCGTATGTAGTAATTTTTTAATAAACTTCATGTCAACACTGGACTATCAGCTGAATTGAACTTACCACTGTAAAGGCTTTATCACCTGAGAGGTTTCCAAGAACACCTGGGTAAAAAAGTCACAGCTTGCTAACTGCTAGCTCCAAGCTAACGTAACAGAAGATGAATCTATACAACCATTAAACAGCTGCAGAAGCTTTAGGGTCGGTTTCCACGGTAGAACAACGCTGCAAGTCACTAACGCCTTTATGAATTTGACTAAATGAGCTGCACTAGTTGTATCGCCGGTTTAACCTACAAGAGAAATTACAATCTAGAGGACGTGCCTGACTGGTCCAGGACGTGAAGCTTTCGTAACTGTTCAACTATTTGAGTGACAAGACTCGAGAGCGAATCGTAGCCCACATTGTTCTCTGGCTTCACCAATGGCGTGCATACTTTTCACAAAAGGCGGGATTAATGATGACCGGGGTTTGCAGGAAATACAAGAAGACTCCTCTCCAAGCACCTCCGTTTTTGTGAATGCGTACTATTTGGTCACCTGTGCTACACATTTTTTTTCCGCCATTACTTAATATTACTGTAATGCATGGAACCTTGTTTCCGCCACTATTGTTTTGTTTTTCCCGCGACTAAGGAAAAAACTTTTTTTTTTTTTTTTTTTTTTTTGTTTTTTTTTTTTTTTTTTTTGTTTGTGGTTTGTTTTTTGTGTTTGTGGGGGGGGGGGGGGGGTGGCATTTTTTTTTTTTTTTTTGTTTACATAATTTAAACAATCTG